>DWNJ01000645.1:0-14379 GCA_018250275.1 Udranomia eurus
AATCGTGCTCCCGCAATTACAAGTGAACACGGAATGTGGTCTCTAAATGAAGCTTTGAAGGTTCGCAATGAATAATGACCAATTAACATCGGATGACTTGCAAACATGCACTTGTTTGATAACATAGCACATTAACGTTAAACAGTCTTGTTCACTATTGTCTTACAGTTTAATGTTTTGTTTTAAATTATGTTTTTATAACTGGTAGGTAGCAAACGAGTATGCAATCCACCTGATGCTAAATGGTCACTGCTGTCCATGGACGTCTGTAATCAACCCAAGATAGGATCGAAGTTCTTTCTCAGGTCGTCTACAAATGCGTTGCTACCCCTGAGGACTAAGTTGGAACGCCTCGATTAGTATCTCTCCCTGACCACACCCTTCAAACCAGAACACAGCAGCAAGAATACTATAAGGCAGAAATAGGTGTGGCGGTAGTGCCTCCGGAGTCAAACCGTGAAAGGTTCTACCAACTTGAGTGTATATAAGTAAAGACTAAATAAAAAAGACGAAACTATTACATATATTAGCACAATCCTTCAAACAGCCTTAAGAGATTCGGACAAAATATCCAAACGGTTGTCAGAGGGCTGTCTGTAATTTATTGGGTCCCTAATACCCTAACTCTTGTCAGCAAAGGTCGGGCAAAAAGACAGTGAGTGATATGATTACCCTTGTCCAATGCGATTCAATCTCCATTATTTATTTGTGACGAGTAAATTTGTATGGAAAAGGGTCACTCAATGTAATTGTTATTAATTTATTTTTAGAACCAACCAAATATTTTTTTGACATTGACATTTTTGGATTTTGGTAAAATATGGACAGCGTAGGTAAATGTATATTTATACAACTTAAAAAACAAACACATTCCAAACATACTGTTCGTATTCAATAAAATATGCATACCAAATCTCATCTCGTTCAATAAAAAAACAACAATATTAGAGTTTAAGCTTTAAGGCTAAATCTAAGAATACCCATTAGACCTTTACATCGATTCGAATGTTTCATTTACCAGGGCCGGATTAACCATACAGCAAGAGTAGTCAATTCTACAGCCGTCGCGGAAGTGTGAGCAAGCGTTCCCGTGACTCCACCCCGCAGTGACGCGGTGGAACCGTCAGATTTTTGGTCAGTTGAAGTCCGACATAACCTTCCGTCGGCTCCGTGGCGGAAAATACCCGATCCGGATTTTCCTGGCGTAAAAAAAATTGGCTCCGCGCGCCAATGCTTTCTGATCTGACCGTAAGAAAAGTGCCGGCGCAATCCAAACGGCCGTCGTTATATAGTACTGTATAAGCGACATTAACTAAAGGTCACACCTCACCGGGACGCAATGGCGACCGACGAATGGGGTAGTGACTGGTTGATGTTGGCCATTCGGCGACGTTGCCAAACCCAAGTGAGTAAACTGCCATACATTTAAATACGAATTATTTAGGCAACGTCGCCATGGTTACATGGTAAGGTGTGGCCCAAATTTGCTACAGGCCCCGCGCTGGCTTAATCCGGCCCTGCATTTAAGCCTAAGAACAATATCCCGCTGCCAGGTGTAGATGTTCGTAACTCAATTTACGCGAAAGCCATAAATCAGTCCCGTGCGATGAGATCAGCGTAATTCAACATAGAGCCAGACATCGCGCTAATGAAGCGCATAAAAACAAATGAATGATACTTCGTTATTTATAAATAAAAAATTATATAGTTAGATTATTCTGTGCAAATTGATTCAAACCAATGAATCAGGGAATTGTTAAAATATAGAATAAAAAAATATGAGACGGTTAACTAAAATAACGTTAAAATCCGAAAGAGAATAAACCGAGTGAATTGTTTTCAGGAAAACAAAATCAACTTATTTTGTACCATTATTTAGGTAACGTGACCTATTTTTACCAATATGTAGATAAGCATTCTAAGTAGTAGTTAATAACGATGCGCCTACTGCCAACAGAAGTGAAAACTTAAAAGTGTATTTTGAAAATTTGAACTGATTGCATTATTGAATTAGGATAGCTTTTTATTGAAATTAAATTATCACCCTTGTGTTTATATTAAAAAATATATATTTACACATTATAAACAACACTATTAATTATATTATGACACGTGGTGCGCATGTTGATCACTGGTACGAACCCGTAAGTTTATCCCGTGCCAAACGTCGCTAAAAACCTTTCACTTCAAGAATAACTAACTTAGAAAACCGTCAAAGGGTGCCAATTTACATACGAAGACAAAAGCTGACACAACTCGTGTGCCCGTGCTCTTTTACGATTAATTACATTTGATTGGAGCACGCGAACAATAAGACATTCATTAAACGTGTCGTGTTGCTGTAACTCAATTTACGGGGGCGCCGTAAATCAGGGCCGGGTCGATGATACGTAACCATACACGTAATACGAGTTACACAAAAGGTCTTATAATGACTATTGTGTATTTACAAACTATGCTTTATATACAAATGATACGTAGCTTCCGCCCGCGTTGAAAAGTAAAATACATTTTGAATCATAAATGCTTATATTCGTTATTTAGGTTTTGGTTAGTGGTGCCCGCGTCAAGTTAGCAAACGAGTATGCAGTTCGTTTGGTATAAATGATCGTCACTCTCTGGAAAAAGTAGAATTGGAAATCCGTCATCTACCCCAGACAGAATTACCGTTCCATATGAAATCAACAATAGATGCAATAGTGCTATTAATGACTTAGAACGCTTATACGACGACCGTTAAATATGTTCCACCGGAGCTGATGATATAAGGCAGAAATAGTTCTTATCTATTTGTGCAGAATATGACACCGACCATAGAACGGTTGGGCGTAAATAAGATGGCGTCAGTACAGCTTAAATTTTAAGGCCCAAATCCTGCAACGGAAGAGTAAAGAGTTGATACTGTTATGTTTTAAACTGAATAAACGCCGAGAATCTTGAAGGTTTTTTGTAGAATTTAGTTAGTAGAGACGCAATTAAAATGTAACTTAATCTCGGCGTCCATTAACATGCTCAGCCAACCGTCGTGTCATGAAAATTGAGTTATCCTACAAGAGATCATATTTCAAACGTACAAAGGACGCGTAAGCGGTATTCATTGAGCCACAAACAATTATTCCAGGATTAATGCCCACGATTCATTGTGGAGTACGAGACGTTTGACCGAATTTATTTTACTATACTATACCATTTTACTGGTTTTATGTGCTATGAGCAGATATAAAACCAGTAAAATAGTATAGAAGACACGTGGTAAATTGTATTATTACATGTAGAGGTGGTCTGACGACTTGCAGCGAGCAGCGGGAGGCTGCTGGATGCAGAAGGCCCGGAACCGTTCGGAGTGGCATCGGATGGGGGAGGCCTACGTCCAGCAGTGGACAACAAAGCGGCGATCGATGGATGGATGGACATGTAGAGTAAAGAGCCTTTAAGAAAATTTAATGTTGGAGCATGGAGAAATTACAAAGAATCGGAATGCTAAAAATCGGTTTGAAATGCCTTTTTTTAAAACAATGTATCTCAAGACGGTCAAGACCTGCTGTGTTTAGAGTCTATCTATCATTTAGCAATTAGTGTTTGATCTAAGTCTATGTAGTAAAAGCATTAATCGCTTACAATGCGTCGATAAACTCATACAATTCAAATCAAATGTAATTTCCGTTCGGAAATTATTCGGCTTTCAGATGATTCTAACGCTGTGTTGGCTTGAATTTCGACGGATTTGCCCCTAATTCCTGATTCGATAATGGTTTTTGCACTACGATCTTTAGCTAAACATTTAATGCCAACTGCCAGCTCTCGGCCTGCAGTACCTACAATTGACAATCTACACAACAACAGCAGAATAAGGGATATACTGGTGACATCAATAAGTAAATTAGAAAAATGCAATAAAGTCTCTACTAATATTATATATGTGAATGTAAATTTATTTGTTACGCTTTCATGCCAAAACTACCGATTATCATGAAACTTTGTAGTCATATTCTTAGAGGTATTTAACAAGTATTACTTAAGCTATTACTTTTTATTAAAAAATAATTTCGTTGCATTATATTTTTTAGTCGCGAATTACTTGTTTTCATTAACTGGCGCTATGTTTAAAGCACAAGCAAAAAATTATTAGGAAACCGCTGATACGAAGTCCGCCGGGTCAGCTAGTGATATTATAAATTACTGTAGACAATTTGACAAAAGTAGCCAAAACAAAACAATTGATTTAGAACTGCCTACTCTACGAATACAAAAGGTAATGATATTGCAAAATATATTGCGGACCAAGGGTGCAGTCAGTTAGCTGTTCGTTAGAGAAACTGCATACGAGTTATAAATTTCCCGTACAGTCGGGGCGCGTTTAACTGCCTTCATAACGAAGTTACATCAATCTGTATTAGTGTTGGTCGGAATTTATGAATTGTATTTATTTTTAATAATTGCTAGGCTTTGCTGACGGGGCTGCCTACGTAAATATGCCGAGTTGTGGTGTGAATAATTTGCTTTATTTTATAAATCATGCAGTTTCATTAGTAAAATAATTTATTATACTGAAGCGTGAAATGTATCTGTAAGAAGTGATTAATATTTAATCCCGTAAGAATGCATTGCGGGTGTATCATTTTTGTGACGTGCACAACATATCTGCTGTTCATAGTACAAAATCGAATAATGTAACGGCAGCACTCAGAAAGGCTTAATGATTACTCAATGTATCAAAGTATATATAAAATGTAACCATTGAACGTTAGGGTGCGGCATTTCTGCCTTATAACAGCAGAGTTCTGGTTTGAAGGGTACGATCGGGGAGACATACTTAATCGAGGCGTGCCAACGTAGTCCTCAGGGGTAGCAACGTAGTTGTGGTCGATCTAAGAAACAATTTCGATCCTGTCTTGGGTTTATTATTATTGGGCGGCGGTAAGCACTTACCATCAGGTGGACTGCATGATCGTTCCCTACCTCCCAGTTAAAATAATAAAAATACATCTCAAATCACTATCGATGTGTTAACTTCATGAAATTGTTACATATACCAGTTCCAAGTCCATTGTAATGCAAGGCAAGCTAGTTCGTTATAAAGCTCGCTCGGAGAATATCCATTTCCACTGTCATTTCGGCATTTTCGATTCCGACGTGTTATCTCACGAATTGGGGTAATTTTGTAAGTAGAAAGGTCCCCAATTCGATTTACTTTACGTGGAATAGTTTTCTTATTGCATATCTACTTTGTCAACTTTTAACATCGCTGCCCTCTCGTACCAATGTTAGGGACCGATCTCCAAGCAGTGAGAGAGATTGGTAATTGTGTGGACGTTTTTTAATCTTTGAAAATATTAGATATCAGACATCGAGAACACACAGTGCACACGCACGGCCTGGTCTGAGTTTAAAGAAAATACACATACTAGTAGAGTTAATAAATATACGCTTTCACACGTTAAAATAATTTTGTTTGGTGGAGGGGCGTGCATTTTGAGACTGGAAGATCTTTACGCTGTGTTTTAACTGTGTACTAAAAATTTCAGAAATTATGTCTTTTGTTTTTGGCCAACGTAGATATGTCGCATTCACTTTGATTTGTGTGAAGTAAAAGATAATAAAATATATGTACATAAATGTATCTTACTTCTTATCTTGTCTTACTTATAGTTTTGGTAATTTAGTGGCTTTCGAAGCTTAACGCGCTTACATTTCAATCCCATTTTAGTCTGTAGGGTATCGACGCAATGAATGTAGCTGGTTTGACCTCGTTTCTACTTGAAGTGGGTTAAAGACGTTGACTTAATAGTTAATATAGGTATTTTAGATACGTATACACAATTGTATTCACTTTAGTGGGTGGTGATAATTTAATTATGTCGAGTATAAGTCGCGTTATTCCAATATATAACATTAGACGCTGTCGCATGTCTGTACATACAAAAATATATACGTATGTACGTCCCATGTACATTATTTTCAATGATTTGAAAGAAATAAAGAAGAGATATTTGTTTGTTAAATATCCGAAGTCATTAGAAAACATTGGGGACGTTATTCTCGACCATTTCTATTGATAGGAAATAATAAAAGTTGAAATGAAATCGGACACGCGATAAAATTTGGCTATTAAGGTGGGTCCAATGATTTGTTACTATTTTTCTGTTAGTAAAACGGCACTTTATTTTTTTTCTATAAAGACTGCTATATTGAAAGCATTCGTCATGTTTAATTCATGGAATTTTACAAATTTCAATATTAGCACTAAGGAAAGATTAATGGAATCAGATCTCTTAAAAAATGAAACTTTTTAAGATCTTTTTTTAAGTTAATCTTATTTTACGCCCAAAGCCGTGGGCACCAGCTACTTATTATATAAACAAGGGTTATCAATAGTTATAGTCGACGATAACTAGATTGACATAATAACATCCCTGACATCCCGTCTATCCCCGAAATGAAGTTGCCGGGGGCTGCGCCGAAAGGTTTATCCCTCATGAAAATTAATTGGAGCTTGACAAGACGCATGATGTTACCGGCCGAGCCCGAATAGTAATTCTTATCTAGTACGAACTATGTTGAGTTGACAAAGATTATGTAAATAAACTTATTTTTTAAGATAAAATTGTAGTGTTCTTTCTTTATTCAGTACGATTTAGTTGACAAAGATTAGCCAAGCTAAACCAACTCTTTCCCGCCGGCTATATTTCGCAATCAAAAGTAACATCTGATCACTAAACATCTGAATCAGTAAGTTTTACCATGAAAAAACGTTCTTACTGAAATTAATCATTTCCTATATTTCTTACGACTATTTCTTTAACCCATTTAGTAGATAATTCTCAGTTTAAGGTTCTGTCGTCTCAGTGATTTTATCTAAGCTCTTCACAATGAGCCAGCGAATTTAGCGCCCGAAGACAATGGTAGTCCGTGCGAAGATTAAAAGTAATAAAGATATAAAAAACGCACCCTTTGTATATTTTCGTGTTGGAAAAATATATTTTCTTTTAGCTAACAATTCACGCTCTCGTTGTTTTGTCGTCATTTGCTAGCTTGTTATTGTCTATAAGGAAAAGCTTTTATCCGCTCGTTATGTACTTTCATTGAATGAAAATAAACGAGCAAGCGGTCATTTGATGTGAAATAATTAGCCGTGCCGTAATATTTGTTGTCCAAACAGACGAAAAAAATACTTTGCGGCTTGTTAAAATACATGAAACATGTATTTTTAATTATATTTATAATTTAAATCATCTATACATATAATAAATCTGTAAGTGATTGCTGTCTGTACATGGAAGATATCTAAGAGAAACCCATTTTAGGGGGTCTTTATTTTTATAAAAGAACCCCAAAAAGAAGATTTTTAGAATTTTTGTCCGTTTATCTGTGCGTTTGTGAACGCTAATCTCAAAAACGGCTGATCCGATTTGAATGCGGTTTTCACTGATGTATTGTTGTAAGCTCACTTAAGATTTAGTGTTTGTTTCATAAAAATCGGTTCATAAATATAAATTTTGTGGGACGGGGAGGTGGTACGAAGAGCGCCGGGTCAGCTAGTTTTAATAAGTTGGTAGCAGACGAGCATGCAGTGTTTACAGTCGCTAATCAACATCTGTGTTCAACTCCACACAAGACTGAAGTTGAAACGCCTAGCTAAGTGCCTCTCCTTTAAAACCAAAATCCCGGACACAGCTGTTATAAGTATGGCGGCAACGCCTCTGAAGCCGAACCACGAAAATCGCTGATGAAGGCAGTAACCACTGAACGTAAGCTACCTCTCAATAGCTTCTACCAGGACACAAAAAAGAAAAGCCATTCCCAGCAGAGTCAAGTTAGCTAACAAATTGTAGAGAAGGAAAATTCTTATTACATGGCATTGACCGTAGGTACATAGAACCAATAGCATGGTTTGTTTAACGTTACATTTTTCTATTCTTCATGAAAAATATTTTGTCCGAATAAATATATATATAGCCTTTTTTGCAGACCTTAGAATGTGCGTACAACATTTCAATGTGATCGTGTAGTGGTTATGGCGTGAAAGCGTACTAGTATGTGTATAGTACGCTTTCACGTTTGCGTATTATATTAGTTATTGCATAAGGAGACATTAACACCACGAAAACATTCTGAAAACATACTCGAAAAGTAATTAAAAGCTATATACATAACCATTAATGATGCACAAAGTTATATTCCAAACAACGCGAGGAAACTTGTCTTAATTACAACAAATAAGTGACTTACATCGTTAATTCTCCGCCTACATAATAATTATCTCGAGGCTCACTCATTTCCAGAAACTGCTGGTTGGAAACGTCTGCTAAACTTGGGAGTATTAATTGTTGTGAACGATTAAGTACAGGATGATACTTTAAAACAATTTGATGAAGACTTTCAAACAATTTAGTTATGCTTGAATTGTACGCTGATGGATGGAATCGTGAGTTTTGATTTGAATAAACTCTGTGTAATAATTTGGTATAAAAATACATAATAACTTGTTAACTAATAATAGTAACGAATTGCACTCAATATTACTAGTCGTATATGGTCTATGCGGATTGGTAAATATAACTGTGTAAGATCTTCTAGTTAAAAATGCACGCCCCTCCAAAGTATTGTCACCCACTGAGCAATACTCACACACGCAACTTTTCATAAACCAATAATATTTAGAAAAAAGTACAAACGACGTAAACTGTTCATTTTAAGTTTAAAGAAAAATAGCCTACACATACTAAAATAAAGAGTTGTAAATTAATTAAAATAATTTTGTTAAGTGCTAGTGCATTATAAAACTGGAAGATATATATTTAACCTTCTATGACTTTAAATGGATGGATTGTGAGCTATACAGCTATTTGTTAAAATAAGTTATTTATTTCCAATTTGTTTCAGTTTCATATCCTTGACACGAAAAACTATTTTGCCAACATTCGTTGGAAACCTATTAAAGTATTGTTGCGGAGCTAGCTTTGGCAGAGTTTTGGAACAATATGTGACTTTGCTGAAACAGCGGAAGTTTCATCTCAGTTCGTACAAAACACCAGTCGTAAAAAGGAAATCGAAATTGCAGGCATAACCTTTTAAATCTTTTAAAATGCACTGACATTAACAATGCGGAAACATTTGTTGACACAGTCTGGCATACGTCAATTCAGGCTAGCGAGTTATATTTTGATTTCTATACACATAAATCAAATTAAAGTATCTGCCTGTGATTTCCATATAAGTAGGTTTTTAAAGTGCAGTGTGTTATTTTTACGATACTAATACCTAAACAACAAACTTACTGTCTATCTGGCTGTCATTCTGTTTGTACTGTAATCTCTGGAACGACTAACCCGATTTTGATGCAGGTTACATTTTATACAAAATATGTAAGGAATAGAATACTTAGCAGGGCCATCTACAGGATCAAACTATAAGTAAGAAACAGAGTCAGTTCGATCCCTTAAGGGTAGAAAAGGGGAGCATGTATTTTTATGAGGAATCGCCCAAGATTTTGTGTTTTATTTACTTTATAATTCGGGCAAAGCCGCAAAGGCAGAAACTGGTGAAAAATAAACATAGCAAACGAATAATACCTTCTATAAAAATCCTGCCGTAACAAAAATCTTTACTTAGTTCTCATTTACAGTATAAAAGGAACCCGTTAACTCTTGTATTTTACGGGTTCTTTTTATATGACAGGGTACAAAAGTAGTTTTGGCCATGTCCCGAAATTAAATACAATATCAGATAAACTTGGTTTTTAGTCTAGAATGTTTTTTAAATTATGGTTTAAATGATGATCCTCGGATTGCCGTAACCAGTAGGAAAAATCGAATAGAAATATCTACACTATATTCTAATGCACATTGGAATGATATTAGTGGCCAATTAACCTATATAAAAGTTTAATCACTTAATGTATATTTATCGAAAATAGCAGATTCGAATCCTGAAACGTGCATCGAAACTTTTTTTATAAATCTGGTAAAACAACATGCAAACAACGCGCGTGCAGTTCACCGGATAGTGGTCACTGCCATAGACATCTGTAATCAATCAAAGATAGAATCGAAGTTATTTCTTAGAGCAGCTACAAATGCGTTGCTATGCATGAGGTCTAAGTTGAAACGTAAGTAGATTTTAAAGGTGGTAAAGCCTTTTACGGTTCGACTACGGAGGCACCACCGCCACACCTATTTCTGCGTTATAACAGCAGTGTTCTGGTTTGAAAGGTTACTTAACCTTAGTCCAACTTAGTCCTCATGCATAGCATTTGTGGTCCACCTAAAAAGGAACTTGGATCCTGTCTTGGGTTGATTACAGATATCCATGTGCGGCAGTAATCACTTACCATCAGGTGGACTGCATGCTCGTTTGCTACCTATCAGTATTAAAAAAAACATAAGTATGTCGGAAAGGACTATACAGCTCACAAACGTACTTAATTTCACAAATACACACGCACGCATATCTATGCACGCCGCTAGTTTCCCAGGCTTTATTCAATTAGATAATCAACGTTTATATGTCCCGAATAAAATATTTTGAGTAAAACATGTATAATTTGATTCACGAACCGCAAATTTCAAAGCTAATGTAATAACATCTATCACGATCCACGCGTTCGCAAATTATATCATAAATTGTATTTGTGTTTTATATTCGAACATCAAAAATTGAGTAAGTAAAAATTGTATTAAAAATTTAACACATTCTAGGTTTAAATTGAGCATTAGATAAATCAAAGACCCTTATTACAAGTTAAATTTCCAATATTTGGTTAGAAGTCACGACAAACACAAAATATAAAATAATTACTACATACTTCGGTATTAGAGTTGTTTATTTGTATATCAATAGTTATAACATCGAAAATATCCGAATTTATAGGTATATAAAATAAACCATCTTGCTCGGGATAGCATTAAATCCCTATAAAGGATCGTAGATCGAGAATACTTTTGTTACAAGTTATTTATAAAATTTAGTAGGTACAAAACTGCAAAATTATGCAGTGCGGTATATATAATGTAATTAATGGGCATTTTTTACTTGTGTCGTTTTTTTTGAAAATCACCGCTTTATACTATACAGCTACAACCCATTCAGCGTAACAATATAAAGCGCGATACTCCGCTATAACACAACATACTCCTAAAACTTCAACGTTTCCAATTCACAGGCAGCGATGAGCACTTTACTTCAACTAAATAAACGAGCCATATTTGCTTTGCCAGCCAGCTTGTTACATGCTTATGAAAGCGCTTTGTCCCGCTGTGAGATGTTTAGATGCTTCCATATACCCCTAATGAGTTAATTTAATTAGTATTGTTTAAGGGCAAGCCTGTGTTTTATATAAATTGATGATTCAAATACATTATAAGAGATAGACCGACAATACGATACCTTCGTAAAAATCAGCTTCAATCAATTTTTGCGGGGGGAACGAGCGTGGAGCGTGAATGAAAATGGAAAGGAAAGAGACACTTTGTCTCGCTTGCGTAACCAAAACTACGCTTCGTTTGTTCTCGGATACACTTTATATAGTTGCATCCCTTTTTTTCAGTCAACGTGGTAGTAAAAACTTATTTTAATTAATCAATAAATACATTCCAAATATCACTCACTTGTGATAAATTATATTAGTTTCTGATTTGCTTAGCCTCCTTGTTCGGTTTTTACATGACATCACAGAACAATTATGTATTATTTAGATTTTTTTTCGCAATTCTTTATTACGTTTATTGTTTGATGATTCGCGAACAGAGAGCATGCTCCCAATACGTGGTTCGAGGGGAAAACATAGCGAACAAGCGTATTGTCGGCCTATCTCTTATAATGTCTTTGGTTAGATTAATAGGATGTAGAATCTTACGTTTATAAAACTAATAGAGATGGAGAGTGAACTTAAATAGAAATGTAAGTGGTTTACACTTTTTATTTGTGAGAAGAGTGGAGTGTAATATAAAAACGGTTATGGCCAATGATCCGAATTCTCCATCTTATTCCAGTTGAATCAGAATTATTTTCATCATCATCGGAGCGTTTTATGAGAGACGTAGATAAAATTCACAAGTTCCAAGGAAAATTATACATATTTTCTGATCTGATATTGATAACAAATTATTTCTATCGTTTTAGTTGGTACGAATTGTGTTAGTTCTAATGAATTGGAACCTCTACATTTTTTATCTAATTATAAAATTTCATTGTGGCTCGAGATTGAATTATGTAATTATACAATATCTAACGATATTATAGTCATATCATATAGTGTTGTTTCCAATTATCTCAACTTACATATTGTATTGTTATCACAGCACAGAGCACAATAGGGGGAATTCAATACTATACAATAACTAAATAGTATCAACACCGAGCAACTACACAGCATTTACAAATACGCCAACAGTATTTGAACGACCGATTCGTAGGTAAAGTTTACTAGAATCTCGGGCTTGCGGCTTGGCCATCGCATATAAGGGTGTTGATACTGATACGATTTAAGATTTTATAAAAGGTTTTAAGAAAGGACTTAACATGGTTTCTGACAAGGGTTTTATTTTATTTTAAGGGTGTGATCAACAAATATACAAAAACAAGTAGCCAGGTAGGTAGGTAGGTTTGTGTTAGGCAAACTAAACACGGTGCGGGACACACTCGTTTACCAGCGACAACGAAAAAAGGGATTTCAAAGAAAGTAAACATTTTACGGAAGTCTGCCGTACTACTAATTTCAGAATAATATTTAATTATAATAACAGAGTGACGATTGGAGGAGCTGGGTTTGATCAGCCTGGGTTTCAATTACATATGTTATGTTAGACCCATAAATCGACTTAAACGAGTGTTAATGACTTCTATCTTGCCCACTAAACTCTGGCAGCATCAAAGAGAGTCGGCATACCTATTTAAATCACAATCGATATTCTGATTTGTTCGATGTACCTAGGCTTTATACTGGTAAGCAAGTAAAAAATATCTTTGACAAAAATAGTCCAATAAGATCCTCGATTTACCAAACAGACTTAAGATTATAACGGCTAGTCCACGCGAAAGGGATGAATGTACACACCCATTAAATTTAAAACCACGTTTGAAATTCTATATCATTACACGCGGTCTTCCTACAAATTATATCTTTGCCAAAGTTGTCCCAATATTACTATTACGAATATTATTACTGTCCCAGTATTAATATTCGTAAGGTTTTAATAAACAATGTAATATTAACAGCTAGGATAAGTAAAAGAGATGTTAATGGTTTAGGGGATGTTGGTTGTGTGGACCGATAAAGTTGTCCGACTATCATTATCCTAATAACAAAAGCGCGGTTAACGAGCATAGTGAAACAGTTGGTCGTAATACTCGACATTACGTAACTAGACCACGTGTGGATAAATATATAAATATTAATTTTAACATGCAAGTTTCCTTTTTGATAAAGCAACGATAATCTAGTTTTTCCAAACTAGAAAGCATAACGCACGAGTCACTATAAAATACCGAAATCTGCCAGTACGCCTATAAACAATTTGAATGGTCTCTCGATTTCTCCAGTATCCTTTCATCGGATCTTGACCTGGTGACCATGGGACCACCTGGGCAATCAAACAAGTAGAATTGTCCAAATCGGGATCATCCTAAGACTCCGACGAAATGAGAGTCCCTATTTTAAGTCGGTTCAAATGAATAGTATCTGGCGTTACTTTGCGCAAATCGATGCTATTAAATTAGATGCTATTTCGCTACTTCACAATCAGCCCGCGTGGAGTCAACTTAACCCTAATGATGCTCGATTTTGGAGCGAAACACGTGTTTGTGGTGGAATGTATGGTTTACACCTTTATAATTGTTGCACGCATGAGTTCTGTAAAGGTGGGCGGGCGGTTATTACTGCAATTAAAGGTATACACCATCACGCCATAGCGGGTGGTTGCGAACTAGTAATAAACTCATTTTATGTGTTGATAAGTTTTAGACGAAAACACAAATAACAAGCTCAGGTTACTTTTCTAAATCAAAGAGTTTCCCTTGTCTATGCAAATATCCCTATTCCACCAACGAGAATGCGTCTAATAACACTGCCTCGTTAACTGCGAGCTAGCGAGACAGTTGGCCGTAATAGTGCCGTTATGTAACACACTGTTTGTGGTGTTGTTGTCAATAGTTCTGGAAATCTCTTGTCATAATAAAAATAAAAAACCGGCCAAGTGCGAGTCGGACTCGCGCACGAAGGGTTCCGCACTATCATCTATAATAGAAAATCACGTTTGTTGTACGGGAGCCCCCCTTTAATATTTATTTTATTGTTATTTAATTTTTTATTTTAAAAGGTAATATACAAGTAAATATTCTGTGAAAATTTGAAGCGTCTACCTGTTACCGTTTTTAATATTG
>DWNJ01000646.1:0-14373 GCA_018250275.1 Udranomia eurus
AGGGTTACCTTACGATCGACCGATCTCAGCCTCGATCGTTCGGTCCTCATTTTCCCCATTGCACTATTGCCGAGGTATGCGCAAAGCTCACGACCGACCGGGATGGCGACGCACTGTAGACGCCCTCTGCCCCATCTAGGGGATTTAGGACATTAATCATCATCTATGGTGTCTATAGCTGCGGGACTTAAAGAATAGCACTACGGTATCTTCTGCCTTACGGTAGATACCTCCCTGTAAAAGGGGGCTTCCAGGGTCGGGACGGCTAGCCCGTACCGTCCAATCCACAAGTCTGTAAGAGGCGACATACTGGTGACTACTCAGTTGTACGGAAGGATATTAAGTGAGTGGATATCCCACTTAGTCAGGTAACGCTCCCACGGCATCGGGTACATTTGAAACGTTTTGCGACAAAAAAATATTATCACCTATATGAAAGAAATGTAACCGCTTTATAAATACTTTCCCGAACATATTTGTGTGCAACTTTAGTAATTGACTTCCAAATTGTGATCACGCGTATCTCAGACGAGAAAAGTATTCATACTTGAATAAGGAAACGAATAATGAGACTATTAATAGTTTTCATTTACATAGTTATTCCGAAATTTCCTATATGTGTTGTTTTATGCAATAATATCATACTGGTTTCTAGCTTACATAAGTAAACTGTTGGAAAAAAGGTAAAATGGAAAAATGGTATGAATTGTGTAACATACGAATTTATGTCACGCTACAATATTTGAAATGGACTGAAAACTGAAGTCATGAAAATAAGGTATTGCATGTCGTAGCATTTTGAAGTCCACATAATTTAGTTAACCCCTCCTTAAAGCTTAATTCGAAAAAGTGGGTTTTATTGCGGGTAGGACTTTTGATCAATATTAGACTAATCATGAATTGTCAAAGTTTACAAATAATTATGAATTAGTGTCCAACTTTAACGAGTAGTCATATCTCGTCGCGGACGTTAACCACACATATCTCTCAGTACATTTAACGTGTTATCGAAAGTAATTCCCATGGCTTTCACGAGCGGTATTGACAATGAAATAAATAATCGTAGGACTACCGCCTCCGCATCTTTCTTCATCACTTACAGGTGCCACATAGCTCATTCTCTCATTCATACGAGCGCGGGGTTCCCACGATCGAATTTTTGGTATTGTGCGCAACCCCAGTTATTCATAAAAGGTTGGGGGTGAATCTGACGCAGGTAGTGTGGGTGTAAAACGTGTACCTACCTTACCCTGCGAGAAAGCGAGTGAAACTAACCCGTGAAGTGAAGATCGCAGAGTTTAAAATACAGTAAGCGGGTCTTGTCGATATCACATTGTAAGTTGAAAGAATTATGGATGTCTTTTGTCAAAAATACGTTATTACCGTTGGTCATAGTAGAGCGTACGTTATTTTATGAAAAAAAAAGGAACCGCGGTTTATGCTTGGTACGTCCAATTATTGTACAGTGAATATTATTATATTATAGATATTTTATTAATTCTACCATCTACAAAAATTACAATTTCCCATTTAATAAGTGAACTTTCTCGGACAGGAAAATAAATAGTACATTATAATTAATATACTACCTATATAGTTTTAATAACTTATATTAAATGTAACAAACAGATTGTTCACATATTTTTGTTCCATAGTTTATTAGCCATTTTAAGTAACAAAACTAAGCTTATAGTAATATTAGTTTTTTTCGAAAATGTGTAGTTGCTTTCGGCCCTAATGGCCTTACAGGCTGAAACGTACATATTTTATATTACGAACGATAACAGTAAAATACAATAAAAGTAACTACGTACCTTACAAAAAATCGTTTAACCTGAAACTTGCATGTAGCTATTTTGTATGTAGTTATAAGCAAGCAGAAAGCCCCAATAGATGCTCACTGCGGGTATTTCAGAACCAGAGAACAATGGGCGAGGAAACGGAAGTGGGTCTCAACACGACCACTGCCATTTAATTATGCAAATAACACCCGACCCCGATAACAATTTCTATTAAGATTGAGCTAAGACAAAAAATATGAATCAAGTTCATCATTCTCATAAATAACAATTAAAATTAAATTAATAATCATCATTTTTCATTGTACGATTATGATTGTAAAATTTACTCGGGGAAAAAAGCATAAGAAAATGTTATAAGGAAATCTGACCGCAAATATTACCACAAATACAGTAATTGGTATGGCGAAAAAAATGTACCATCTTTATTTTTGTTTTTATAGGCTAGATAATATTTCATGAAATTATTCAATCATTTCATCGTCGTTCAAAGAATTGAAAAAATAGAGGAGCGCACCAGCGGTGTCACTTAATGAGATTTTTAATAAAATTACGTTTCATTCTGGGTACACGATTTTTTGGTTTAGAGAAGCTTCTCCTCCCCGTCTCCCCTTCTCCGCTTCTCCCTTTCTCCCATTCTCCCCTTCTGCTCTTCTACCCTTCTGCTCTTCTCACTCTAACTTTAAATAACGCCTAAATAAAACAATTAACATTATTAAAAAAATACTACTTAGCTATATAAAAGATATCTAAGAAAAAAACATTTTTAGGGGTCTTGACTAAACGCAAAAAAAATATTTTTAGAATTTTTGTCTATTTTTTGTTTTTGCACGCTAATCTAAGGAACGGCTGATCCGATTTGAATGGGGGATTTCACTGATGTATTGAGGTAAGTTTCACTTAACATTTAGTTTGTTTAATAAAAATCGGTTCATAAATAAAAAAGTGTGGGACTGCACTGGACTGCATTAAATTAAAAATATTTTTTAAAGACGCAAAATTATCCAATGATAAACAAAATCCAGAACCTGTCATCCACGTGAAATGCCCCGATATCCTATATACGAATATAGGACTCGATCGTACCGCAATAATATTTCAAGAACCTTTGTATTAGTGTGTGTGTAGATAAATGAAGACATTAAGCCAATACACTAACGCCATTAATCTCATGTATCGAATGAATTGCCATAAATTCTACTATATCATGAACTTTAATTATTGAATTTCGAACGTCATGACGCGGAAATCATGAATTGTATCGTGATTGTGATAAATAAAATGGGAATGATTCGCGCGGAACAATGGTAGGGGTTATCGAACTTCAATACCATTTCGGTGAAGGTCCCTAGATTCGAGGCCGAGTTTTTCGAGCCCGGTATCTCTGGTAAAAAGTTCTAATTATTGAAAAGTCGGAAACGCCGCGCAGTTATCTAATATATATATTTTATGATACACAATGAATATGTAATGAAGATGACATTTTTTTAATGTCGTTAGCGAAATTATTACTACAATGATTTCAGAGAGCATATCTCTTTGGAGACGTGTAATCTATTTTACCAATAATTTTGATAGGAGCCACAGCTCTACCTAATATAGCCATGACGAATGCCTCTGTAGAAACCCACTAACTAACTTCAAATAAGACATAGGGATATCTTACACCAGTCATAACTGCTAGCCCTAATTTTACCCTCTCAAAACAAAATGGGTAAAATAATAAAATATCTATGTATTTTTAAGGTAATAAGAGTTATTATCTTTACTGGGTATCTCTACATTTTCTTCAAACACTAGATAGTTCTCGTTTCGAGCAAAATGTTTAATATCAATTCAATATTGGACTTGAATTTAATAAATAACGCAATTATACTCAGATGAATAACTGTTCATCTAGACAAGTCAAGTATGATTATATATGACAAAATTTTTCTAGAGGCTCTAACAGCATCATATATGTATAATTTATGAATCAATACCAACTATTCTTATATGGTCTGGTAACTTATAAAATAAATGGTTTGATCTCCAGTACCAAATTATGTACTAAGTTTTTGCAACGATATTAAGAACATAAAGGACACGAAAGGTTATTCCTACCAAGAAATTCATTATATTCTTAAAATTAATGATTGGTATTCAATCGGAAGGCAGTTTGACATTAAAATATCACAGATAAACGGACGCGCCGTTTGTAGAGCCAGTTTTGAGATACATTCAATTGATTTTATTTTTTTAAATATCACTTTAATTATAAGCTATTATTGCAGAGCAGCTGCTAGCGTCTATAGGTCTTGTCTGCTAATTGATATTGACAATTGAGCACTTTGTATCTCTTTGTACAAGGATACCTATCCAGCGCGCAAGCGGACTACGTAGACAAACCGGCCCTCTACAAGACTTTTTTTCTATGAAAATAAAAGTAGGAAGCAAGTGTGCAGTCCACCTAACGTTGGGTTGATTACTGCTATTCGTGCATAAAAACTTCAGATAGAATAAATCTTTTTGACGGCGTTAACAGGCAGTTTGCTTCCCCAGAGGACAAAAACGCAAAATATAGCTTCGGTCCTATTAACTAACTAAAATCAACTTCAATAATATATCCTTCACCAGTAACCCTCGGTTAAGTGTATTTCACAGGAAAAAAAGTGCTATTATAAGACAGAAATACATGCAGCGGCGGTGCCTCCGGAGTCGAACCACGTAATGTTCACCACCTTCAAACTTGCAAATATTTTAACAATTACCCTGTTGTTTGAGGCCTTCTAGCGTTGATAGAATAAACCCGTGGCAAGAATCCACTCATGGAACTCATTATTTAAAGTTATATTTACTCATTAGATTCAACGCATGAGCGTCCAACGCCATCACTCATGAGAAAGATTAGTGTATTAGATGCATTAGCTACGGATTTTATCTCTAACTTAACTCATAATAATTTTTCATATTGCGCAATAACTGGCCACTTAATGTCTTCAAAAGCCGCCATCTTTTCTTAAAAAAGCATTAAAAGAACTCTGCACCGACTTTAGACATTACGTTTAAACTACCATGAAGTGTTAAATTGATCTTTATTATTATGGACAGTGAGTTAAGCGACCAGCCACATGAGAAAACATTTTATATCACTTCGAAAATAATTTTCAGAAGGGAATTGGAGTTAGAAGCAATGTTTACATTAAGTATGTTAAGTTTTGTTATATTTTCAAAAAATATTTAGTGTTGTAAAACTAATATTTTTTGTTTAATAGATAACACAGCACACATTAGAAGTACAGGTTTGCGCTATACGCACATACATTACGGACATACATAAATTAATTTCTATGTAACTTCGCACAGTAATGAAACTAATTTAAAAAAAGCAATTTCAATTTCAAACAGCGACGCAATACGGAACGCCATCTAGCACTGTTCCGAGAGACCACATAAGTAACATAATTTAGCCCGGCACACAAATAGAACTACGATAAATTCATACACGTTCACTCTCACACTAGCGTAGCGAGCGCTGACATAGAAAAACGAGCATTATACCCACACCAACACAGCATTACAGGCTCTTACGTGAAGAACGTAAGCAACTGCGGAACTCAAGATGGCTGACATTGGCAATGGTCGTTGACCCAGCGCGCGCAGCCTTCAAAGCTTAGATCTGACATTAGAGAGGTTGTTATTATCTGTACAGTTTTTTTTTCGTTTCGCTAGGTGCTGTATATTTATCGGTTTTTGAGTGAACTAACGCAACTGCTTTTTATTGCAATGTAGCGTAATATTATGGTATAATGTTATGTAAAGATTGTTTTTAACCAATATGGCCAAATAAAAATGTTTTGTACAAAACGGCCTCTTGTGTGTCTGTTATTTACTCGATTGTATTACATTATTAGGCGCGAATTATACAAATATAGATACAGGTGTACGTAATTTGCACATCCTTGTACGTTTAATCGTTTTAATATTAAATTTACTCAAGGTTGAATTACGAACTTAAAATTACGGTACCATCCTGTGTATATTTAATAAATTATTATGTGTTACGTCATTTTTGTGCGATATGAATATTTATGAAGCGTCGTCTTAGTCTAGAGATCCAACTAAAATGGTATATATGTTAAATATTTGCGTTACCAGTTGGACGTAATGGCTGGCAAGTGCTACGTGCAGGCTTAGTATTGTTTTCAGCTTTTCAATAGAAACTAATTGTGTATTAAACTGTAATCAATTGTGTGTTCAAACGAAGTGGTCTAAAATATGCCAATGATTGTGAATTATTTATATCATTTAAATTTATAGATCACACTTAAAGAGTAAACGCTTCAACCGGATTTTAAAATATCCCCCATTAAAATTATCTCATTAATAGGAAGAGCAAGTGACTTAAAAATCCATGATTTTTAAGTTAGATTAAAATTATTTATTAAGACAACAATATGTATTTCCATGAAAAACATTGAAATGTTTACTTTTATTTCAGCGTTGATAAAAAAATAAACATTAAGAAATAAAACGCAACGTCGAGTGTGAAACATTGATTATTATCTATGACTAGACACAGATTACAGCGCGCGAACAATGCCGGGGCGACGGTGGCGGCGCGCTGCGGCCGAGCGCGGCAACCGCGGAATGTAGCCCAAGCTAACGGTGCGCGCGCGCCGCGAAAAAACTCAAGTTCACTATCACGGAAGATTGCGCGCCGCCATTACAGCGCGGTTACGTTGTCGCCGGCTCGCCGCACAGACGCTGGTGTTATGCCTGTGCACTGTAACTATGTATTATATAACCGTCACCGCATCTAACTATAATTGCTTTAATAATATGTAAGTGTAAGTATACACGTGTCGCATAGACTTCAATAAACGTTGTAATTAGTAATGCCGCGTGCTTTATTTGTCGTGTGTCGTATTTTTCGTCTGAATATAGTAATACAGTTGTCTCTGGTACTGTATATTTTTTAATTTTTGCGTTAAATAATTAAAAAAAAGAGAGATGGCTTCATGGATTAATGGTAGTAATACAAAAAATTTAATAGCAATCTCGTTCATTCAGCCTCCATATGGACATTTGTAATTATTTAAATCACGTTATTTTTCATCGTCATAAAGGAGATATTTAAAAAATAGTTATGAACTTGAAAAGTCTATTGGTGAGAGATTTTGAACCGGATGCTGTATTTTATAGTCAGTAATTTAATATGAATAAAATCGAATCGAAAAGAACTTACGATACTACACACACGAAATTACGATACTACAAAATCAAAGACTTTGAAAAGATAAACTCTAACTCTGCCTCATAGTAGAATACTTTTCCGATTTCAAAGATCTGGTAAGACGGAACTACCTAAAGGACTGTTCTTTTGGGTAATTCCATCTTAATCTCAAGTTTTTGTTATCATTCTGATTCTATGTGGATCGTGGTTGTATAACATCTCTTACTCCATAAAATTTATTCTAAGAAAACAATAGTAAAAAAATAAAGCCCAAAAAATACATAATGACTTTTTTACTGTTAGTTCTTTCTGTACCCTTTAAATGTTTTATTAATGCTCTTGATGATAATACAAGAGCAACGTTATCTGTAAGAATCTGCTATCAACACTGTTATGACGTGAGAATGTGGATTGTTTTAGGTTCAGTCGTGGGTAAATTACTCCTCTAATGCTTAAAATGCTAATTACTCTGACTTTGTACACATACATTTTTTATTTTCGTGCGAACCTCCACTACATAACTAGCCCATGTAATTAATTACATTCATCACGTGGAGTAGATAGATACCTAATTTTGGAGTTGGGCATATAGTAACTTTTAACATTAATAATTTTGTTCTGGTTGTATCTTATTTAAATACAATAAAAACAACAGCCATACCACGTGGCTGCTACTTATAATACTATACTAAAGTACAAATAATCAATATTTAACAGTCAATTGATTATATTTACAACAAATTGGGTGTATTGAAACATTGAACAAAAAACTGAAATTATCATTCACGAATCAAATTCCGAAACACAACGTATCAAGCTAAACAAATTGCTAAAAAATAACTCAATCTGGAAATCCATATAAGTTATGTTTGTACTTTAACAAATTATGGCTTCTGAAAGGCACCTGTCATGAGGCTCCTCCTAAAAATACTAATCACATGCAGAGGGAAGAAGATTCATTAGGGTAGTTGTCGAAAAGGTCCTTTTCTGAACGTCCGTGAATAATTGTAGCATGTTTGAAAATGACCCCAAAATCTGAGTTAACAAAACCCTTTCTTCCTAAGCAGTTCATCTTTTAATTGACCTCCGTTAGTAACAAGGTCGAAACGGCAGCTGATATCAAAAATGGGTTACTAAGGCCATAATTTTCGACGCTTTTATCGGATATTGATTTATTTTGTTTTTGAGCCTGAGGAGTTTCGCTGCGATGTAAGGATACTAATAAGGAGTTCTGTTTCCTTAAATTTTGCACCTTGTGATATCAAATCATTTCCATCGACAGATAATTTATTTCAATTCGACACTTTGTTGCAGGTGAGAGCAAATGTACATTATCTAAAATACTTGACATTCATCTACTCGTTCCACCTCATGAAAAGTTACAATTCGAACATTTAAGTTTAAAATTAATATGTAACAAACAATGTAAAATTTAATTGCTGTCTGTTAAGTAAACTTATGCTGTCCTTATAAAACATCGTTGTCACCGAACTTCATAGATACCTCCCTTGTATTGTTAATGGGTAGAATATAGCATTTTTTATGAGATGACTTGTGACAGATTTAATTATTTTCTTACACGAAGCATATGAATAAGGGAATCTTAACATTAGCATCGGAATGGTAACTCAATTTTCATTCAATGTACTTACATCAATATACTCGTATCAGAATCAATATAGGTCTTGAAACGTTTTTTACTATAAGCGATAAATTATCTAACAAAAAACTAACAGCGTATTATCCAAGAATGTCAGTCTTGAAGGGACTTTCAATTAAAGAGAATGAAATAAATAATCTTACTTATGAAGTAATAGGGCTTGAACGCTACTAACTGGCAAAAAGTCGTTTGTGAAACTTGAAGAACAAAGATGTAAGAAAGTACTAGACCAGAAGGAATACAGAGTCAAAAAGAAGGTATGATTATAAAAAAAACCCACATTATTTCACGTGTCGCCTGACAGGGTTAGATCTGAGACGTAATTGCTGACTTGAATGACTTAAAAATCGCTAGATCTGAGACACAATTGCTGACTTGAATGACTTAAAAATCGCTGGGCATACATGAAAAAGGCGTGGAACATAGAACCTCAACCTTTTTGAAGTCGGTTAGAAATTAATCTTAATACACTGAACCTGTTGACAGTCGAAATCCCGGGTATATCTACTGCACACTTGTCTATGGGAAGTGCATCTGCAGGGCGCGTAGGAAACGCAGTAGCTTTGTACTGACACCTGCGGCAGTCTCCCACGCTCGTGCACAGATAATGGAAGCGTTACATACTGCATGCGGACAACATAACTTCTGTCATTGTTCACTTCCCAACGAGAATGTAGGTTCAGACTATCACACAATACTCGTATTAGTGGTAATTACTTCCATTGAAGTTTAGTTTTATAAAACACTAACTTCTACCCGCGGCTTCGCCCGCGTGGAAATATGTCACATGAAGTTTCGTGACGGACCATTTTAAATAAATAAACAATATACACGCGACATTTTCTGACCGTACTAGATCGGCGTGGAACAAAACAACTATTTATATGTCCGTAAATACTTCGTCGCCATTGTAATATATTAATATCACGGGATAGAACAACGGGGCACCATTCACGTAATAGCCAAATCATTCAATGATAAACATAAATCACCGGGTAGAAAACAATACTCCGGTATATATTGGCCCTCTTACCATTAAGTTTACTACTGCGCTCTCTCTGTTTTGGCATTATCCGACTTACTTGATATTTATCGTCATATTTTATATTAAGTTATTTAGTTAGTATACAAAATCTTTATAAATTGTACTCCATGTGTGATGTATTATATATTACTGTTAAGTTTCATCTCAACCTGTTTGGTAGTTTTCGCGTGCAAGAGCAACAAACATCCATACAAACTTTCGAATTTATAACATTAACAGGATTTGCTTTGCAAAGCCTGCAGAAGTGTTGGTGATAACGTTTTAAATTACCATGTATTACAAAATACAATTACATAACAGCATAGAATATTTAAACATCAGTTATTGAAGTGCAATAAAACCGTCGAATTGAAAATGTTTTATTATTCACATAAATACACTACTATCTGTATTTTTAAAAGTCTAAACTAGTCTATTTTCTTTTTTTATATGTATAGTGATACTACGTTTATGTTAATCTAATCGTTTCATGTTTAAGGCAGTTAGCTAACAATTCTCCATCTATTTCAGAGAAAACTGCACCTTTAGCAATTCATATAGGCGTAGGCGCTGTTGGCTTATTTTGTGTTTAACATTTAACGTTTTTTCATATGTGGTGTACACGAAAAAAATGCATATTCACGCTTTCCCTTAAAAAAACTATTCCCATGAGTTTTTTCGAATAGTTTACTCAAAAAATCCCTTTCGATTTCCGTCCAAACCGGAGGCGCCATCTGCCATTATTCTGGTCATGTTTGTTTGAAAAAGTTTTTGTCGGTCGGGATTTCACCGGAAACTTCCTTAACTATCAATGAGGGTTAAAATTAATCAGATGCAATCGCGACGAACATTTTTTGAGATGATTTAATTTTTTAATCAAAGTAAGTTCGTTAGTGTATGAAAACGGGTGGATTCATTATCGTTTTGTGAGACAAGAAAGATTGTGGATATTAAATCCCTAAAAGTTCACTTAATATAAATCGTTATTCTCTACATCTGGCTCGAACACACATGCTAGGTCTTGCCAGAGATCAGCTACGGATAGATTACTCTTATAGATTATATTGAAACCGTTCACTAGTTTGTCACGCGGATTTGTATTCTATATCGAAATAGCAAAGTGCAATAACACCTATCTCCTATCTATCTGCTTTATAACTGTGTTTCTGGTGTTAAGGTAAATATAAGAAATTTAACGATCTATTGGAAGGATGTGGCAAGATGTGGCACTTCGTGAGGCGAACTTAGTCTGACTAACTTAGAACTGATCCAACAATTGTAAGGGACCGCCCAAATAAACCACGCCGGCGTTGGTAAAATTCTCGAATTGGACTGACAATCAGTCAAAGAACACCATTTATTATTTTATTATTAAAGACATAAAATACATAAAGGCCTGATGACATAAAGTATCAAACGCACGGCATGACATGGTGACGGCAGTATCAAACGCAGGAACATGTATGTACTTCGCATGTTTGGAATAGGTTTAAATAATAATAGGTTTAATAGGTAAAAGTTAGGATTCAGATGTTTGATTACTGATTCATGCAAAGGACATCAACAGGCGAGAGTGACCTTAGAAAAGTCTGCATGTACGTTTCCAACCTCTATATCTTAATACAACGGTTTGCAGTTTGCAATCCGGGCTAGGTTGTGGAGAAAAACCAGCAGTGGGGCATATATAATAACATATATAGTTTCCTCGTGTACTTAATATCTTACAGTTTCTTTTATTAGCCAAAATTATCAATAGTAATGTTACAGATGAACCAGGAAAAGGTGCTATCCTCGCTAACAGTACGTATTCTTGTAGTCTTTATAACGCGGTACTAATTTGAACGCTTACAGAGTAGCGCTAATGGATACATTCCTGTGGGGTGATAATTGCTCAGCAAAATTGACCTAATGAAAAGTTACGATGTTTTGGTATTGATAAAGTTGGTTACATGTCTCGTCTTATTTGAAAAAAAATAGTTTTTGAAGCTATACTTCGCTTGGCGCGTTAAGGCAAAACAATGAGAGTAAGTTGAGTGAGTATTATAAGCAGGAGGTCTGTAGGTAGGGAAGTGGCGATAAGCAGTTTTCCAGTTATGTAATCAGTTTAAGGACTCGGAATTCTTTAGAGGATGCTCAATTTTCCACATGCCTACTAATATTAAATTATCCGATTGCCGGTTTTTACACCGAAACTTGTGAAGAGCACGAATAAAACAAATTATAAGATAAAACGAACTTGCAAAACGCTGTTTAATTTTACCGACACCTTTTCAATTTCCGCATCCTACATTTTAACTGTAGCAGAAACAGTTTTATGATAACACATTTATGATAACAGTCTATTCAAAGCGTTACTTTCAATATTGCGTTATCTTCACCGACTTTGTAGGAAATTATCCTTTGAAATCCATTGCTTTGTAACCGTTTTGGATGAAAGAAAAGGTTTTATAACTTGCATAAACAGGTAAACATTTCGTTTTGAATAAGGGATGGGAAAGGGGCTTACTTTCGTTCTTGGTGGGTTACTATTGTTCAAAGCCAACGCCGACAAATCGGTTTCGGCTATTTGAAAGTTATTTAAATTAATTTTAGGGCCTTATGCCCTCATCGTAAACAAATATTCAGGCAGTAATTTTTAATAAATTTACATAATCACATATCAAGAGTATAGTCAAGTTTTCAGAGTCGTTTAAAGTTCGTCAAATATCTTTATTATTTACTAGCCGACCCGGCGCACTTCGTACTGCCTCCTCATCCCCGTCCCACAACATTTTTGTTTATAAACCAATTTTATGAAACAAACACTAATGTTAAGTGAAGCTTACAACAATACATCAGTGAATTCAAATCGGATCAGCCGCTTCTGAGATTAGCGTGTACAGACATACCGACAAACCAATGACACAAACAAAAAATAACCTTAAGTTGATGTTTTTTTAAACTTGGACGTTTATTAAAATAAAATACGTACCTACGACATAATGCGCTCATATTCGTACTCATTGACATTAAAGTATTAAAAAGGTTAAAAAGTAAAAATCTTCAATGAAGCAACAATACACGCTTCATAATAAAATAATTATATGTAGGTATACGACTAAATGTGACTGTCCTTTGTCGATGTTCCATTTTGCAAATATAAGTTTACACCAATGTGAAATTCGCAAAAATCCCACACTTATCACATTAACCGGATATGATTATTCGTCGTTCACTTCAAAAGTCGTTTTAGTTTTGTAATAAAACAGGATATTCCCGAAAGTGGTGTCTACTTTATTGCTATTTCCTGGCCTATTATTGATCGAGTTGATATTGCTGAAGTGACTACGTATTGGTGCAGGAAAACAGGATATTCAATAAGACAAAGAAACAGTAAGAGAGAAGAGAGAAACGGTAATAAGATAGAAACAGGATATTCAAAAAATATGTTATTTGTACTTGTGGTAATGTTAGTTGTATTTGTGGCCTTCCCCAGTTGTGGGAAGAGACCTGTGCTCAGCAGTGGGACATAAAAGGGTTGCGTTCCGAGAAAGAATTTCGATCCTGTCTTGGGTTGATTACAGGTCCATGGGGCTGACCACTGCATGACTGTATGCTACCTCAATGTTACTAATACTCTTTGTGATAACAATTTCTTAAATTGAAGCAAGTTGTTGCCACACAATAGTACAAAGGATATTGTAAACTGAAGCTACGTTAAAATTGTACATCGATTTTAAAACTCGAAATTTTAAGTCATTTACAATCGCGTGCGGGAGCCGGCTTCGCCAGGACGTCAGGTTAAGTCACTGGTAACAGTCGTTTAACACAATAACTAAATATATCCATACAGGAATTTGAATAGCTATTGTCTTGCTTAAAACATTCTTAAAACCTGTTTTAATGTTGAACGGTTAGTATTCTTGCGTGACAGAAAAATTTACGTTGATTATGTGACGCGAAAATTTATTCAACATTCATAGATCTAACTATAGGCTCTTATACGACGGCCCGAGAGTCTTACTATACGCCAAATCAGAGTCTAGTGGAAATATAATTAAGAAACTCTTTCTCTTGTCCTTCACGTAAGGAAGTAACAGACCATGGAACGCCTGCGCAGAGAAAAGATAAGCGTATCTCGTACGATATAACCATCAACCTTCATAATTCATATCCAATATTATTTGAGCATATTTTCAAATTTCAAGGTCGCTTGCGTCTTTTCGAAATCATCAATATTAATGAATTAGAGAGAAAGAACTATATAAACAGGGCGTTGCTCAAGGGCAACAAACTTCTTAAAACAGAAATATTCCCATCGGTGACTGATAGTCCGAGGAATCACACACTTCTACTGTCACTACAACTCTTTATGCTTGGCTTAATGCTCAGCGCGATAGACCTGTAGATCGGGTGAATGATGAGGGTTGGAACTAATGACTCGATTCCCCACGACATCACCAGCGTCACCATGATAACAGAGATATACCGTGAGAATACACGTGTCTGTTTAGATTATACTAGGCTCATATTGCTACGATTATATAGGCATGTGTAGAGCGCACGCGATCTCGCAAGGTAACCAACGTCGGGTGCGGTCAGTAACTGGATGGTTCTGACCGATAGTGGTATTTTCATGTGCGTCTCCGTGCTTCGGAGGGCACGTTGAGCAGTCGGTCCCAGTTGTTATCGACCG
>DWNJ01000647.1:0-14368 GCA_018250275.1 Udranomia eurus
AAAAGTATACTTTAGAGACATTGACAAAAGTAGTTTTCCTGACAAATTATGAAGGTTTATTGTTAAAAGTATTTTATTTCAAAGTAATTGTTATTATACATAAACGTATTTGTTTTTTAAACACAAAAATATACCAACTTCGTTTAAAAATCACAAAAATCTGACATTTTCCCTTTCAGTTAATTATTGGTTAGCTTTGTTGGCGCCAATGTGTGAACCGGGACGACAAGTATAGCTACTTCCTCCTTCTTATTTATAGATTTGAAAACGAAAGACAGACTTACGTCTCATCAGTGTTCTGTATATGTGACATTCAAATATCGTTTCTACTGACAAGTCAGAAATACTTGTTGCATTACAAATTCCGCATTTAATTTACATTTAAAAGTCAATCATAGCCTAGAGGTTGTGGCGATTTACTCAAGGAGTAGATATAAGTTCATATTAAAACATTCAATGCCACGATTTCAAATAAAACATAAATGTCTTATTTGAAATAAAAATATTTTATTTGAAAGCATGTTAGATCATGACTCATCATTTGATAAACACGAAATAAATTTCGCGAAATTTTGGTTTTCGCGCATTTTACAAATTTTAAATCTCATACATTAAGCTGTCAAATTAGATTAAAGTCTACTGACCCATACTTTGATGTCTAATTCTGAAACAGATAATGCGTCCAATCGGAACAGTGACAGCGATGATGATAGCAAAAATAACAGAAAACCGCATAGAACACAATCGTATATCGCAGCACAACGCCCGGAAGTCACTATTAGACGCATCTCAAACAATAACAATAACGTACGCCAGATACAATTCGATAATAAATTACAACACGCTCCAAGCCCGTGCCAAGATCTAATTATATTAGCCTTTGTTGCGCGCCAGTAAGTGATATACGGATTCGAATCAGACACGAATTGATATTCCGAGGCATCCTGTACAAACGTTGAATGTACAACGCCATCTAGTGCCGTACTGGAAACACGGACTCGTTATTATCGAATTGATGCGCCGACGAAGGCCGTCTTATTTCCATGCTTTTCAGATTTTAGTTCTGTTTGCCCACGGGCATAGCTAGCTAGCTACCTAGCTAGGGCTATTAATTTGTTGAATAAGTTCACACGCGGTCGTCATAATCAGGCGTTTGAAATTTGGTACTGGTAAGGTATGAAACATTACCAGTACTAAAAGTATGTAAAGATCATCCAGTCTAAAAATGCACGCCCCTCCACTATACAAAATTATTATAATGTGTGAATGCGTATATTTATTACATCTCTTTACTAGTATATGTAGGCTATTTTTATTTAGACTCAGGCTCGCCCGTACACTCATTGATCAATTAATAGGGCGATCTGTCACTGTTACTGTATGCACGAATTGTATATACTTGTCAAAAAAACTGACAATTTGCGTCCCTGGTACCTTTTATCAAATATTGGCTTATAAAAAGTTGCATGTGTGGGTAAAGACTTTGGAGGGCCGTGCAATTTTAGACTATATACATCTACATACATATCATCGTACCTACTGAATACGACAATAGACAATATTACGAAAGAAACATAAACCATTGTTCAAATTTACATTAAAACTGGGTTTATTTGCTGAAATGTTTATTTTAAACGGTACAGCCCACCTCAAAAAAGTGTAACGAGACATTGGAAACTTTTTTTTTCACAAAGGGCACCCGTTAACGCGGCCACTGCTCATATTTACTCTGTTGTTTGAGCCTCAAAACAAACAGACGGGTTTATCATGTATGTAGTGAGCTCGTGTAGTCATTTACATGTTGCAAGTTAAATACGACCTAAATGAAGTACCTTGGCTTAATGATACTGGACTTATGGAAGGTATACTTCAGCTAAATTAAGTTACTACTTAGCACCGTAATTCAGAGAATTTTGGTTCATGGAAAGAAATAAATGTTTTCGAGTATAACCTGTAATATAAAGAGCTAAGTACGTTCAAGTACGATAGTGCATATACGATAAATAAACACATTTATTCATATCATTCTTTCGTTTATTCCCCATTATTACAAGAAAACTGTCAAAAAATCAAAAATCTTAAGATTAATGAAATTGGAAAATTCGTTAAAAAGCCAAGGGATCACCGCGACTTGGTGAAATTAAGGGATGAATTCGGAAACGAACTCGAATCCCCAAACAACGTTAGGGTTCATATTGACAGAAGACCCGTGTTAACTGGAATAATTCGACTCATCTCTGTATTATCCAATCGAATCCGCTTAACGTAAATCAACACCAAGTGTTTCAGATTTAATTTCATTGCAATAGAATCGTCCGGATCCATTGTTGATTGAACCTGCGTGCTCGTCACGTTTCTGTCAATCTGATTTGGAGCTCAAACACACTGAATGTGTGATATTTATTTATTACTTACTAGCTGACCAGGTGCACTTCGTACCGCCTCAGGATCATTTGACTGTTCCCGTCCTGGTCCCGGTCCCAGCGCTATCTACTTTGTTATCTAAGTTAGATAGATGTTACCAGTAGATTAGCTAACAAATTAACACCGCCATCTGTTAGAAACTTATAAAGTTATTTAATTTTAATAGAATAACCTATATTTTAAGCTGGAGAAAATTACATATATATGTGCGAATTTTCATTAAAATCGGTCTAATAGTTTCGGAGTCGGAATCCAGTAGTTTTGGCCCGGACAAACATTGCCAGGAGATTTTTCTATAAGATAACCTATGTAACCAGTCAACGACCATTAGGATACACAATAATTATATTTCAAAGGTTATCTTCTAATTAGCGGGTCTATTATTGAATTCACAGCGCGCACTAATTAGTACATTATTCAATATCGTTTGTGTACATCGTACACAAGAGGATTGGTTCCAAAATTCGCGGGAAACTGTAACTCTATTCTGTTTTCGAAACGTATTATTGACGTGTAAATGTTAACATAAATCTTATGTATTTTTCAGCCACTAGCATATCACTATACTAGTTATATAGTTAACCCAGCTGAGCGGACAGGCTTGTGTTAGGAGTGAGTTCATGTCAATAGTACAATTATTACCGCTTTACAATTAAATCCTTCTTCCTAGTAACTTTCACGATGTGTAGGTACAGGTATATAAAATTTCAGTTTTAAAAGTTAAGCAGTTAGGCGTGAAACGACAAACAGACAAAATTTCATTTGCATTTACTATATTAGTAACGATTAAAATTATATTTAAAATATAAGTTACTATAAGGATTACAAAGATAACTTAATAAAATTGGCTCAAAACACCATCGCAATCATTTCGGAAAGAAACAGGACTATTCATCGCATATGATCGAGTGATTCAGTCTCTGATTCAAAGTCTTCACGCTTGATCGCGCACGTTCATCCAACATGTTTGACAGATGCCGTCCGTCTGTCAATAATCTGTGCGTCATGCTACATCTGTCGTGTTCCGTCTGCCGCATATGTTTCAGACGTCAAAGGAAACTGATTGAGACCATGCTTGATCAGTTCTATTCGCTTGGCGTGTTTCTAGGTCTGCTCATATGAAATACGGTCATTAGTCCGGTCATATGAGTTAAATAAACGTTTTGACACCCTAAAACTTGTCTCAATACAATACAATTCCAAGGTGTGTGCTTGTTGTGCTTTACGTAAACAATATCTGCTTTACATTAAATTTAGTCGCTCTGAAGGTGATAAGCGTGAATGCTAAACCTTTGTGCTACTCCTTGACAACTCCCAAATACATTTTGAGATAGCTTAGAAGAGAAGAGAGAGCTCAAATTAAACGACGTTAATCTCCGACAAGAAACAACGATTCACAACGGACGATCCGACGATCCCGAGCCTGCTCGGTTGATCGCGCATGTTCACTGAACATGTTTGACAGGTCTTGTCGGTCTGTCCGTAATCCGTGTGTAACGCTCCGTCCGACGTGTTCCGTCCACCGTGCGCTGTCAAAGGAAATTGATCGAGAACACATTTGATTGGCCCGATTCGTGTCACAGATGTTTTCACTTGTTAGCATGATATTTTTCAGATAGAAGAAAGACCAAAATACCTACACCTAGACCTACACATGCAACTTTTTATAAATATATTTCAATGAAAAGTAAAAATGACGCAAACTGACAGTTTTATTAACCAGTAAGTTGACAAGTCATACAATTCGTGCATTCGCTACATACATTTCTGAATATGACAGATCGCCCTATTAATTCACCAATGAGAACGGACTAGTCATAGTTTAAATAAAAATAAGGCTATTTTACATACTAGTAAAGATTTGTAATAAATATACGCTTTCACATATTGAAATAATTTTGTTTAGTGCGGCCCTCGTGCATTTATTAACTGGAAAATCTTGAGGTATATTTAATCAAATGTCAGTTTTGAGTTGTCCCATGGAGATAAATAAATGTACCAGAAGTCAATCTCCGCGGTAATTCGAGCATCATCATCCTCACCTTCCCAGTGAATTAACGCAACTTTAACACACTGATTACCCCGTCCCGTACCGCCCCACAAATTAATTGCTTCTAATGAGACACGCGACGCCTTGTACGCGCGGTTGAATATTAAATCCATACTTGAAATATTGAACCGTATTCTGAATACCATAGGGTAGAGTTTCGATTTACTTTTAAGACGGATAATGCTAAACTTGGTTGTACCGGTGTAGGTAATTGGATTACTATAGACTTGTTGGCGTGTTCAAAACATGGATTTAAATTAAACTTACTATTTTTAGAAGTAAAACGGGTTTCGACAATTCAGTACGGCAATAGCCTAATGTGTAGCATGTCGGTTTTACGATCGAGAGGTCGTCGGTTCGACCCTCACTCACCCTTGCACTATTGACGTGGACCCACTTCCTAATATTAGCCTTTGAGCTTAGCTGGAGGGGTTAAAAAAATTGCTAGTATCTATTTAAATAGAAACTGAACTGTTAGAAGTTTAAAAAAATGACTAAGTAGTCGAACAAACAATAAAAAATATTACAAATAAATTAACAAATAGGCGTACTGGTACTGAATAAGTATTCAGTATTCTGACAATTAATTTCTTTGTATAGACACAACAATATTAATTATATGACACGTGTCATTAGCATGTTGATTACCAACCTATAAGATTTTCCCCTACCAAACGTCGCTATACAAGTTTTCACTTCCAAAAACGTTTTAAAAAATATAAATAAAAAGGAGCTGTAAAAACGAGGTATAGTAAGTTGTAAAATTAAATTTAGTAAGGCTGACGGGGAAGTGGAATTCTTCTTAGGCAACGGTAAGCAGTATAAAATATTCCTCTAACAGAAGGCCTCAGATTCAGTTTGGTCCGCGTTGATGTTACTGTCCCTCAATTTCATTTGTGTAGAATACACACATACTACACAAATGAAATTGAGGATATATACATATAGAACGAAAGAGAAAGAAATGAGTACCTAGTACCAATTTATGTCTTGGTATATACTAATGTATTTCATATGTTGCCCTATTTTTAATATTACTTAATTCCTTATATTATTACTTAACTTCGATCCTATCTTGGGTTGTTTAGAGATGTCCACAGGTGGCAGTAACCACTTAGCAGTGATCAGGTGGACTGGGAGTCCGTTTGTTATAAAAAAAAGTAGTACTGTATCGTATCGTATCTTGTAATACAAATACGTCTGACATTATTCGGTACATATGTAATGGTGCATATTTACGAATTGTCCTGGTTTCGGCGCAGTCCGCTGAAAGCGAAGCCAGTATTTGTGCAAGCCGGTAACGCAATGCAACTCTTGAACTCAACAGGTTACTTCGCAATTTGTAACTTTGGATCCTTGCCGCTTAAAACGTGAGTTTGTTGCACGTAAAAATTAATATGTGCTTTATTTTAACCAATCAATATCGGTTTATAAAAAAATCAAAATCAATAATAATGTTATTCTTTTTAAAAACAGTTCTTAATACTAGTGGCAGGCCCCTGTACTAGGTTGTAAACCTAATGAATAGTAATTATATAAAGTTTTTTATGAATACTCTAATATATAATATGTTAGGTGTATGCGCGTGAATATTTGCATATAAGTGTGTGTGCGTGTGTGTGCGTGTATGTATGCGCGTGCGTGCATGCATACGTGCGTGTGTGCGTATGTATGAGGGTAAAAATACTAGTGTATGATTTTTTTCTGTTTCTTCTTAGCTAGAAGAGAGAACACTTTAAGAGATTACACATTTCACTTGTACACAAGTCATACGATACATTTTATGTTTGCTATTGAATTGATTATATGACTCACAAGCAGGTCGATATCTACGTCGAAGCAGCTTTAACGCACATATGATTCTGATCAGATTAGTGTATGATTCTCCATTGATTGAAGGAAGTCAACCAGATACACATTTAGTCCATTTGTAGCTGATTAGACTCTTGACAAAGAGCAGCTGTGCTAACTGCGAATACTAATAACCAATTTAGTGTAAAAAGTCATAAATACTTCCATCTTTTTAATCATTATTTTTCAGCCGGCTTTTTCTCCCGGGCTACCATAACCTGAGAACCTGAAGGCGTTGAAAGTCGACGATCGCTGACTGAAGAAAATGTATATGACGTTCATTAAATGTATTTGTATACCTTATAATGAATAAAAACATTTGATTTTTGATTCTTCTTGATTAAAACAACATTATAAAATAAGTATTACGCGTTACTAACACTCGTTTATAGCTAGACAGTGAAGACAACGCGCGATTAAAGTGGGTTTTAAAAATAAAATCTCATTACGAGCACGTAATACTATGGTTTCGCCAGTCACCGCCGTTGACACACAGAGTTAAATGCCATGGACATTGTAGAGTCGTGAAATGTAAGGGCTGTACTTTCATTTGATACAAATATGTCAAGATTTAGACCTCTTTGACTCTACAACAATACGGATGCGAGAGTAAGATGCGTTTGTAAACATTCACTCGAATTTATAAACGATGTTTCGTGGATTAATTGTAAATGACCTAACGCCATTAGGTGGCATTAGTTAATTAGTAATAATATTTACTGGATTTAACGATAGAAGGATCAAGTGTTCAAGTTTTAAGTATTAAATCTTAACTCTACCGATGTGACGTCACTCGTAACACAAGTATTTGAGAGGTGAAAAAAAATCTAATATAAGAAGATAATTGTTTATAGAATTATTGTCACTTCTAATAAGTAATATTATGTGCTAATTCGGAAACCTTTTGCTGTGGTATTTCCACAACTCGCAATGGTACCATTGCAATTAGATTAACGGTAAAAAAAGAATAAAGATCATCTGTGTATAAAGCCTCGTATGAACACAATCAACGAAGATATGCACATGTGACCGACATCATGTAGAGGAATTTAGTTGATTTTGATACTCAATCGGCCACCGCCTTGACGGATGTGTATTAAATGGACGTAAATAGGTTACGTCCGGGTTAGCATGCTGACGGTTTCGTTAGATAACTCGCGTAGGATTTTTTCTCCACACCGATACAAGTACAAAAACGGTGCGACATTAAGGTAATTTGTGTATACTAGTAGTTAAACCTTAATAGAATAATCGAAAATAAAATTGTATATTAGGGTAACGTAATTATATAGGTAATATAAGATCTTCGAGAAACAAAATCGAATACTAGGACAACGTTATCGCAGCACGATTCGTTTTGTATCAAATACCTAAAAAAAAATACAAAAAAAATATAAATCTGCCACTAATTACAAAATCTCAAGAACTAATTATATCTGTTCCAATTAAATAAGGATATTTGAATCTTTCTGGCTGGAGTAATGTACGCAGAAGCATTAGGACTGAAAAATTACGATGTGACCTATTTATTTGTACGTACATTTAACAGTTGTTACAATACCATTTGTTAGTATTACATTGAACATATTTATACAAAATGCATAACTTGTTTTCAGTAACGTAAATCCATAAATCGTTTAACTGTTGCTATTGTTATGTTCAAATAGAAATCCTTTTTACGCGACGCAATGGGAAACAACATGGGTAAGATCTAATGGAAGAAATATGTTCTTTAGCCTTTAGTTCTTAGCCGTCCAGTTCAAACACTAATAGGTCGGTTTGTCTTACATAAGGTTGCACTCTCCTCAAACACCTTTACCGCACACAGACAACATCCACTCGACTTCAACAGCAAACAGAATTTGTTTAAAGTTATTGTAAGATAGAACATCGCAAATAAGTGTAACGTTTAAGCTAAATAAAATGTCATTACCTAACCTAGCTAAATAAACCTTTAACATTAATAGGCAACCTAAATTATATTTTAGACCAAATATAATTCATTAAATTGTAAGTATACAATTTTTTGTTGAAAGGGTTTACAGAGATAATATAGAGATTTTTTTCAAATCTCTCATCTTAATTACATTTAGAATATTTTGTACTTACTTTCAAACCATAACCTTGATTTTTCTTATACATTATTATTACTATTTACCGAATTAAAACATTTAAGTATTATACAAATTAATAATATTATATTGTACTTCTGTTATGTGTATCATGTCACTCAGGCGCTAAAATACATTCCTACTTAATTTTATTACTGAAATCATCTTAAGTTAAAGTTAAAGGTCGTAATTAGAGGTCAGTGGTCGTAACTAATGTGGCCCTACTTAGTGCATTCAGCAACTATTATGCAAAGATAGTGTAATAGAATCTATATGCAGTAACATTCCTACTCAGAAATGAGTGCCGACCTTTGCTGTTGAACTCTTGCATTATGATTTTATAAATACTTACATAACTTTAGTTCCTATATTGAGAGTTACAATATCGGTACAAATTCAGTTCAATAAATTCATAATTAATTACATACATGAATGCACGAAATAGACTTCAATCCCAAAGATAGATTTTATCTATACTTAAAAGAATAATTTTCAGTTCATATTCAAAAGTAATTTTCGGTCACTTTCATCGTTAAAACTAAGTACATTTTTATATACGACATATCTTGATTAGAACTTGATTGTTGACAGTTAAGGACATCTTGACAAAACTGGAATATGATTTCAAACCGGAGAAAGCTTTACATATGAATCATTAATGGATCTCCATTCCATGAAGACCCATAAATAACAACATTTCATCTAATTTTATAGTGTATTCTCTATTAAATGAAAGTAATAAAAGAGTATGACTAATGTCGAAAACTGTCGTTAAGTGGTTTCTACCACCCAACTTCAAGACCAATACAATACTCGTGACAAGCGCTCTTCCCTGGTCGCAGTGACATCTGGATTTGGTCTTACCTACACTACTACAAATAAATAGTTATAATAACCGACCAACCGGGCAACAGAACAACGAAACAAAACACACAGCCTACCTAAATTCAGTTGCGATAGACTAAAATTTTACAGCTTATATTGGGAAAAACTATAGTTCCAAAACAAGACAATTAAGCGTCTAGCTATTCAAATTTATTTCCGAGTTTCTCGGAGTTTACGTCACGCGGGTCGCCAGACCAACAGAAACCCTATCTTAAGTCAATTGGGGTATGTCAACATTTTTACAGCTGCAACTCCGCAGTAGAAGCGGGGAGGCAAGATGATGGACCAAGGCCTCGGCCGAGGTTCGGAATCGCTCTCCACCCATCTCTATAGTCTTCCGTCCTGGCTTTAGTTCTTCCTAGGCGTGCCACAAATAACCGGTGAAGCTGTACAGGCTACCAGTGCCAACTACACAGACTACCACTACACACTTCTATAAAAATAGGTGTAAAATTCTAGTTCCAAAACAAGACAATTAAGCTTCCAGTTATTCAAATTTATTTCCGAGTATTTCCCGGAGCATACATCACGCGGGTCGACAGACCAACCGAACAACATTTGCTTCGTCTCGATGAATCAATTGTCTCGCAGTGACCCCGCGTCCGGACTAACAAATAGCTGGGATAATGTCATCGATGTACAAAATAGACAGATGTAGCTTCATAATGAATTTATTGGTTTGTGATCACTAATTCATACACATGAGTTAGTCAGACGGAGAGTGGTGGTGTCGATAAATCTGTTTGAAGGTTCGTGGTTCTCCAAAGAGATGACCACACCTATTTCTGCCTCAGGTTTCCTTCAGGTTGAAATGGTGTAGTAAGGGTGAGAGACTTAACGAGGCGTTCCGACTTAGTCTTCAGAAGAAGCAACGCTACTGTTTTCGATCCCAGCAATCTTGAATCTTATCTATTGATTCATATTTATTATTATTTATTTAATTTATATTTATTTAATTATTTATTTAAATAAATAATTAAATAAATAATGTCCCTAAACAAATTCATTATACAGCCAATTTATGTCTTACGTATATTGTTTGGAAAAACTTTTTCACCATCGTCGCGTATGAGTGGAAAAACAATCAATTGATTGAAGGTGGTAGAACGGTTACGGTTCTTTTACGATTCGACTCCGGAGTCACCAGTGCCGCAACCATTTCTGCCTTATAACGACAGTATTCTTGCTGCTGTGTTGTGTTTGAAGGATGTGGTCAGGAAGACATACTTAACCGAGGCGTTCCAACTTAGTCCGCAGGGGTAGCAACGCATTTGTGGTTGACCTAAGAAAGAACTTCGATCCTGTCTTGGATTGATTACAGATGTCCATGGGCGGTAGTAACCACTTGCCACCGGGTGGAGTACATTCTCGTTTGCTACCTCCCAGCCATATAAATAAATAACAAATATTTTAATTAATTATATTACTATGAAATGAGTCTTTAGAAATAAAACATTTTGCTTGAAATTTTGTGAATTTTTAAATTGACAAACGAGGCTTTCATATAAAATGCGGCGTTTATGCAATATCGGCTCACCTTGTTGCAACATGATAGAATATTGAAGGCAGAATCTGTATATCACTGTACATCCATGGCCAGTGTAGAGTTGCCAGGTGGCTCGGCGTAACGGAGACGCCATGAATACAAATGGGGAAAAAAACGAAAGAAACGTAGCAAACAACATTAAATATTGCATGTAAATTATACATGATATGGATGTGATTTATCAAGTCATGGCTAAGATCCAAATCTAACTTAACACTCTATTATAAAGCAGACAGATTATACATATAGAGTAGATAGAGTATGAAACTGGATTTTAGTAAATAAATATAAGAAACATTACATTTAACATTATTTATGTTGTGATTTATAGCCGATATTATGTTAAAATAAAATATTGGTAAAGCCAGGAGTTTCAGAACAAAATTCATGGACGTGTCTGTAAACGGGGAAATTAAAAAGGTAAGAAATATGTTTGATAATATTAAAAAATCGTGCTTTACACGTTTTGGTTCAGGTTTTGTTTTGCGTATTTTTTTATCTGGTCCTGTAATATACTTCTCTAAATATGGATACACTAGTATACTATTTGTCACAGCAAACCTTTACGTGATTTCGCAGAATTTAATAACATATTTGTGACATTTATTTAACTAATCTAATTTTAACAGTTGAAAAGTAAATAAAAAAATTAAATTTATCAGTAAAATTATAAAAACTAATTGATACGGCGCACTTGTACCGCCTACGTATTTTCCTGTAGAAGGAATTATAACGATTTAACAAAACCACAAAGGGATACAAAATGCATCGATATACACAATTACACCTCTACATCGTTCGCTTGAAGACAAGATGGCCGATAAAAAGTTTCATGTCGTATTTCACGATCTTGGTTTCGACATGGCCGTGAGAACTTCTAATGCTTATTCCATAACTCACGCCGTCACTCACGAATGCCACCATATTTATCATTCGGGTTTCGGTAATAGTATTCTACTTATATAGGTTTCTTTTAGAATAACATCATTGTGTTTGGACTACTTCTGCGCGGACTAGTACGTCACCTATACCTACAAGCATATATACAAGTACATAGCTGGCGTACATACAAGTACATATAGGCGGGCATATAAAAATATTTTAAAACTGTAGCAATAGTAGCTATTTAGGCAAAGACAATTGTAATCTGCAAATGACTTTAAATGAATTTAACAATTTAAATAAACATCAAAGTGTAACTTATTTTTGTGTCCCACCGCTGGATCCAAACTTATTAAGGATTAATTTTTACGGTATAATAAACAATTTATTTAATAAAACACGAATTACAAGCATACGTGGAAGAAACTCTTCCACGTGTAGGCAGAAGTTTACCGTAAATCGTTAAAAAAATATATTGACGCGTCATATATAATCGCAGTAAATACTGAATGTTTTATTAGTCACCATGCGTGGGCATAGTTTAGTAGGAATAATAAAATCAATATCACTTACAAACTTAGAAACATTGAATTCTTATTTTGCTGTCCTGATTAAATAACTGCCACCATATTAAAGTGCCTTTAGTTGCGTGAATGACCGTATTCCGTTTAATTTATACTTTAATCAAGACTTATCAATATAAGACAATCGTTTTACGAATAAACACAAGTATACCTACGTAAATAGTGTTATTTTGCCGGAGTTAAGAATAGACAAAAATCCCACGTGAACAAATTATTTAGTAACAAAATAAAAATGTCGTGTACAATAACATTACAGAAACATGTAATTAACCCACTTTAATATTCGATTATTAATAAAAACAGTATATCTAGAACCTAATTAACTAGGCAGTGCATGTGTTCCACGGTGCGGTAGACAATTAATTGGATACACTTAAAGTCTATAATAAGGAATTAAAAAGCAGTTTGCATGCGTATCATTAACGAGCACACAGTTGATTGGATAATTCGTAACGGCAAGGGTTATGTACACCTCCTTTGCCTACAATTTTTTGTTTCTAGCTCATTAGAGGTTAATCAGATAAGCTTCTCTGCGACTGAGCTAAACAAACCGCACTGCCTGCCAAGGGATGGAAAACAAAGTATAGAAAATAAAATTCGTACCAAATACCTGGTTTTAAAGAAACAACACAGGCATCTATGTATGTAATGCTTACCTTAGTGCCCTGTGTTATAAAAAATCGATGCCCAGCAGTGGAACATTAAATATTTTTTACATTAAATATTTAAGAACTTCGATCATGTCTTGGGTTGATTACAGATGTCCAGTGGCAGTGACCACTTACCATCAGGTGGGATGCATTGTCGTTTGCCACCTCCCAGTTATATATATATATACATTACATTATAATACATCACATTTGACGTCTATATTTAAAAATGTAAACTTCTTTAATTGTAACTCTTCTACATGATATACACAAGTTATAAGTGAAGAAGTTTTAATCACAGTATATACATATTTTTTATTATATCTATAATTTTTTTTTTAATTATTTTCCTCAGGGGTAGCAACGCATCTGTAGTCGACCTGGGAAGGAATTTCGATCTGGTCTTGCGTTGACTATACATATTCATGGGCGGCAGTGACCACTAACCATCACTTGGCTGCATGCTCGTTTGCTACCTCAATCTATAAAAAAAATGCGAAAGTTTGTGAGGATGTTTATTCTCCCACGCAAAATCTACTATACGGATTTAGATAAAACTTTACAGTAATATACCTTACACGCCACAATAGCAAATTGGCTGTAATTTATAATATATAGATATTGCGTTTTGAAAATACGATAAATGTTAAGTAAGTCGAAAAAAACTCTGTCATTCTATTTAGATAATATATGTATAACGCGGGCAAAGCCACGGGAAACAGCTAGTGATGAATAAACATCGGTTATGTTATTTTAATTATTAAATAAATTAGATTTCAAATGACCATTGTATTGTATAGAATTAGAACCTATTTTCATATAATATGAACATAGCGGTTTTTTTCTAAACAAATTTGATACCTACTTCCTTATCGAACAATCAATACCAGATACCAGAAAATAAGAGGAAATAGGGCATAATAATATAACCCACCCAAGAAATTCCACTACAAAATGTAATACGTTTTAGCTAAATATAAATAGCAATAATATTTTCAATTAATTTCTCACTATTACCTGAACAGAAGAATTTATTTCAGTGAAGTGGACGCTGAATAACTGAAACATCCTCTTTATTATACTACAAACAGACAGAGACGTGTAAATGGTTAACCCAATTATTTTATACTACATTCAAGCTACAATTTTAATAATTACCAACCTCTATTGCAGTCGAGTACACAAGTATTGTGACATAATTGAGTTAATGTTTTAACGCTCTGTATTATAATCTTAATAGGAAATCGGGCGGTTGGCCGTGACCACAAAATCGTGCCAAATCTGGACCAATGTAATGTTAGCTTTCTTTCTGTTCTTTTATTAAACAAACATTATATAATAACCAATGTTGTAAACATGACTTATGTTACGAAAGAAGGTTTTTT
>DWNJ01000648.1:0-14359 GCA_018250275.1 Udranomia eurus
GTATTTCTAATGTAAAACTCACACTCGAGGCACAGGAAACAGAAGCTCTTACTGCGGGAGGAATACAAATAGCATTGGAATTTGCATACCGATAAGGATAGAATAGGATAAGAAATCGGAGGGTTTGGTGTCTAAAGCTATTATTCAAGAGACCCCTCTTTCTTTATCTTATATGAATAAGTAGATACTACTAGAACACAAATTTGTCACAGTGTGGACGCACAAAAACTTAAAGGACAAAAAACCAAAAGGTTGGTGTAAGTTTAAATAGAAAATTAAACTTGCTTATTGAATTTCGTGTTTCTAGACTAACTGCAGCTACAAAAGGGAATTCCTAAGTGCTTTTGGGTTACAAAAGTTAAGTAATTCTTACGTACTAGTGATTTTTCTTTTTTTTGTTCGTTTGTTTGTTCGTTGCATTTACATGATTTACCAATTACCACTATTATTTCTAATACTTATAATTACTCAGCTAATTTACTTAGAATACTTTTTATCCAGAAAAAATCTACTCTTCCCAAGGAATAGAAATATACTTTTGGTACATTCTCGTCTGGTTATTAACTCATCCTCTGGATATGGATAGAAGAGTTTGGCAAAACCAATTAAGAATGTCTTTATTGCTCATATTATTCGTGATTTGCTCTTAAAGAACTGACTGTTATAAGTACCAGCTTTAGTAATACGAGTATTTAATTTAGAAGCTGTCTTTCAAGCTAAGTCGATAGTAAAAACTTGCATAATAGGGTTATGATAAGCTTCCAATGAGATCAGTAGTACATAAAGAAGAGATATATTATGAAAACAATGCACCTACGCAGATCGACGTATCCAACGCTGCGTGAGTTGATTAGCGGGTTCCTTGCCTCCGAACTTTCATTTAAGGTTAGGGACTGTTTGGTATACAAACGGAATCTTCAAGAACGGATCATATACCTGAGAAACGGCCGTTACGATATGTAACATCAAAGACATGTATCCGACTCACACGGTTTACGATTCGAGATATTAAACAGGATTAAAACACGGAAACAGAAAGAATAACTGTTTTTATTTTATTTGTCGTTCCTTTTAATAATTCTGAAAACACAACATTAAAGTTTGAAAGCGAAATATAACATAATCTGTTCCATGTGGCGCTGTTTGCGATGAATGATGATCAGTTTTTTTTGTAACGGATAAAATTTTTGAATTGTATATATTCAAAATACTTGCCACAGTGTGCAGAACTAGAAAAATATCTACCGGCTTCGATGGCTCGTGATAATTTCAACACACATAACTCTTAAATCAAATTTTGTTGAGGCAGGTAATTATGTGGATCGCTTCAGTTGTTTTCCGAATTTTAACAAGCCTTTTCATCTATTCATAATTAAAAACCGAAAATATAATTTCGCTTTTGTAGCTTTAATAAATATATAATTTTCCGTCATTTCCATCTCCCAATTACTTACTTATTGTTGTTTTGTTTCAATACCTATAATTTAAAAATAGCTGCAACTTAATTATAAGGGCTGTATACGCCTTGATAGAGACGAATCATACTGGATGAGTCTAATAACCATTTTGTGAAAAACGTTTTAGTGATAAGTCAACGGTGTATCTTATATAAATCTCTTATTTTATGGGTTCAATAATTTCATTTGTCTCAACCCGCTCAGTTTTCGCTCGCTATATTATAATTAATATAATATAATATAAAATACACGTGCTGTACAGCACTGCATCTACAAGACTTATCTTGCATCCTTATTCCTCTTTTTCTTTCATTGTTTTTAACATTTTTTTACGAAATATAAGAGCGTACTACGTAGAGAAATCCTTCTTGTTAGACGTAAATGAAGTTTGTTTAAACGTTAAATGTTAATGAAGTATCAAAGAGCACCTTACATTTTTAAATGTAATACCTTGGAGTCTCTACAAACAGTACAGGGCGAAAAATTAACATTTTGCATGAAAATACGACACGACCCGAGAAGAAACGTTCATGAATAATATAAAGTGGTAACGTTTGAACCCAGGTCGACGCCCTGCTTATGTTCGTGCGCCCGCCGTGAAAACTGTACAGAATTACGTTTATATCTTGTTTCAATCTAGAATATTGTGGCACTAGCTTTATAACTGCGGTTTCAGCCGCTCTAGGCCGAAAGGCGATCTATTTAAATTGTTATATAGATTATGGTCTGTTTTTAATGTTTCCTATTTACCTCTCAAGAATTCAGTTTCAGTTTTATTGAATGTTAGAATACTAATAGAGTTTTATATTATAACTAGTTCGCTACTTTTAAGGAATGATTTTTAAATTATACTTAATTATGCCTGCATGGCTTGACTTCAATCAGATCTAGTATAAATTATCAGCTAGCACTAGTGCTGGTCCAAGCAATATTGGCAATCTTGGACTAGATTATACTCGCCCTCATTCTTGTGGAAAGTAGTCCAATTTATTTGGGGGTTCCACTTAATAAGGAGAAGAAAGTTTTGTTACTTTTACTCTCTGGTAAGGCGGTAAAATGTCCACGAATTAACCACCAGGGTTAAGTACCGCCACCTTGAAAATAATTGATGATTTTGTAAAATGGGAAAATCATTTTTTTACTACTTTGGTCTATCAGAGAAAATTTGCAAATAATTCAATTTTCTGTTCTAGTTCTACATTTAAATATTTGTGTCAAATACACTAATTTCATGATATGAATCCTTGTATAAAGTTTAATAAAAATCGAATATATATATGCAGCAGCGGGCATAAACTACTAGAAATAAAACCTTGGAAACGTCTACTGCCATTTCGTAAATGGAGTTTTCTACTCCGCTAAATGATGTTTTAAAGTACCTAATGTACATTTGATATTATGGATATTGGTGCACTCACAACTGTCTCGATAGGTGTCGTTACGCGAGGGAATTGAGCATAGAACGCTGTCAAGTTAATGTGTTTTGTGTGTAGGGAACAAATTATATCCAAACACAACAATTTTCTGTTTTTATTTCTATTCTAGCGGCTTACTGGTAAGGGCCAAAAAATGATTTCACATGAATGACGTGTCAGTGTATTCGTACAAACTAGCCCCGAAAACGCGGTATGCATGATTCCGGCATGCTGCGACACTCTCCGACCCGAAGTGGCACTGTTACATAGATATATTAAAAAAGGTAATTAAAAAGGAAACATTTTTGGAAAACAGCGTCTGCCCGGATCTACTAGCTTTTAACCTATATATCGCAATTTGCCTTCAATGCTAATACAAATAACGACCGGGACTGTCCACATGAAAATGTATATAAGACGGCGAATGATAAAAAAATACAGTTTAAAAATATATGATGAAAAAATATATACGAACAAAACAGATAAAAAAACCCACTACTATTGTAATATCGTCACAACAAAGTTGTGTTAACTGATAAACCTGTGGAGGTGCGTCCCGCCCAGGTGTTCCACAGTTGTTTTATTCTCCAGCGGCGCTGGCAGCTCGCCAACGCTGTTACTCTATCACACATTTACTTTTATCGCTTTCTAACTACTGGCGCAATTTGTGAAAATGTGAATGAAATTTGTAGCGACACGAATCCCAAAATAGCTCTTTTGTGTAGTGAATGTTGCGATGGAAATGCTGGCTCAGATTAAGTTAGCGCGATCGACATACCGAACTGAGGATGTAATTAGGTTGGGATATAATTCGTTTGCGTCACCTCTTCTGTGATCGATGAAACCGTTCCTCTTTATAATATACGAGTATATAGTATAGATATAGATGTAGTTTACGCTACACATTCGGCACAAATCCCCAATAATTATAATTTTGAAGGGGAAGCGACGATACGCATCGCTTGAATTCATCCCAAGCATATAGTCTAAATGCTGTGTAATCTCCCGTGTGTACTTTGAAAGATCTGAAGGTTATCTCATTAATTACCGCTCTACTTATACGTTTGATACGTACTGATAAGTTCAGCTTTTCATGGGATTTTATTAACACCAAATCTTCATTAAAATTATACTTTCGTAGGAAAATTTACAACATGATAAAATTATACAGCATTTTACAACATTGTCAAATAATAATAATGTGAGTAACGAAATGTGCTTTTTTTATCTTGGCATCGCGCATTTTGCACATAGCTAACAACGTTATAGAGAATAGAAAATGCCAATATACGATGACCATAGATTGCTTAGATACGCATGTAGCATATTCTTCATTTTTCATCTGGCCAGTAAATTGCATACATACTTAAATGCGTAAATAAACATGATTGTTGTTTTATTGAGCTTGTTGTGTAGCGAGTTTGAAAGGAGAACAAAATTAACAACTGCTGTAACTTTTAACAAAGGCGTCAGCTTGAACCGCGAGTTCGTGTTCTGTTGAACTTTTCTTGGAATAAATAAATCATACTTGAAGTCTCTCCCTGGCGCTCTAGCTCTCTCTCAATAAAATAAATAAATAAATTTATTTTATTGTGTGTTTTCTCTTTTTTTCTCGTTTTCTTTCTCGCTTTTTAAATGTATTGATTTAATTTTATTGTCAAACTGTCATTATCGAGGTGATATCATCAATAGTTCAGTCTGCATCTTGTTCATTCTAGTGCTTACGGCATTCATTTCCCGTGGTCATAAATAATATTAGATGCAAATGTTTTCATCTAGTAACATGTATGTGAATTAAATCATGAAAATCCCGACCAAGTAATTGAATTGAGTAAACCCTCGTAAAAAACAAAAAGGTTTTTGACTTAAATTCAGTCTTATTAAAAACGTACGTAGTCGAAAATTTGTGTCCTAATAATAAGGTCCGGCCTTGTGATAATGCGTACAAGCCAAAAAAGCTTTGGCAGACAAACCCTATATAGTGTATCATTTTCTAAGTGTGGTCTTGACATCTATAACAATGGCCTGTCTTTACTGTCCAAATGCCAAAATTTATGATAACCTACAAATGGCTGAATATTTTTTTAACAAAACCAAAAACCACCTCAAATGTTCCAACCAATTGTCAACAATATTATGTATTTAAACTAAATATAGACACACAAAATACTTCCGATTGACTGTTAAGCACCAATAACTTTTGGATAAAAATATTGGCATAATATTCATATTGTTAGCTACATATATGTCATAGCTCCTTGTCTCTCTATTTGCACCCTTTCTAATATGCATGGTCATTTCACGGACTAATTAACTACGACAATAACAACGTGAATTGGCAATTATAAACCCAATTTAGTGCACGCCTAGGAGAATAATTATTTGTGGGTGCGACATAATTAGTATTCCTAGCGGATTACCAAACAAAGTATGTATTTTATTTCATATTTATTACCGCAAAATAGATTTATGGAAAAACAAGAACGATAATTTTTAAACAAAAATTAGTAAATAAAAAGGACAAATTCTCTAAGTACCATCGGGTCTTAATGCGTATTGATAGGCTTCAAATCCTTTGAAAGTATTTTACCTTATTTAACTACCTAATAAAGCAATAATGAGTATAAAAAGATACAGGAAGCTTAGACGCAGCGCGGCCCGGAGTGGAACACCCCATTTTCCTTATTTCCCCATCGTAATGAAAGATGAAGAAGCTGAGCTAAATATGTCACGTCCTACATCGGGTCAAAACAACCAGGGCGGCATAAAAGCTGGGTACCTACCTACCTACCCACTGTAGAAACGCAATACGCGTACGCGTTTCAGATTCAAATTGCGTCGCAGGCTAGAACGATTACGTCAGACTCTTTGATTACAGCCTGCCGCGTCTGTCGCCCTGGTTAACGATGTTATATCACCCACTAGTTATATTTTTTGCTACTTTCGTGACATTTGCGGATTATGACGGCGATACATCGTAAAGTTTTTATTGCATTAACAAATGGCATAGTCTCTAGTACAGCCTTGAAATACTAAACTACTTTAAGGAATTAATACCTAGTAGGTTCAGGTTAGGATGCATTAGTATATTAGTAGGTACAACTTGCTGAAGATCGAGGCACATTTTGAGTTCATGATAAACCGAAGTTTTGAATACTTTCAAAAACGGTTTGCTGTAGAGAAGCAACGAACATCTACGATGAAAAGTTGTACAAACAAATTGAGCATGTTTTCTCGTTAATCATCATAGAAATGATCGCCTAGCACCCAGTGAACGTGGCCTACTTATTGCCTCATTAATTAAAACATCAAAGCCAAGCACGCTAATAAGAGAAAAATATATTTATAATCATAATATTTATCTTATTAACAAATTTTCCGTGATTATGAAATTTGTCTATTGAAAGGAATTATTTCCTTACTATAAACTCTCTGTCATAAAGCTATCAGACTTGATAGTCTGATAGCCATCTGATATAAGTTACTATTTTTAAGAAATGAAACTAGAAAATTACACATTAGCGGCTTTTTTATTAGTTGTTATTTTATAGGGCTGGCTAAGTAACATTCTATTACTATTTATATATGAATAAACAACCTTTGCACTAAAATATTAGAAATTCTCGAAATCTCACACTCGACATAGACATTTTCTACACATCCTAAAGAACTTAAACTTAAAGAATTGAAATTCACATATTGCTTGGAGTACTAGAAAACTACAATTTTGTATGTAAATTAAAGGACGCGCCATGAGATTTTTTTTTATTTAAGCAAAGGACAATGCTTGTTTAGTAATGATATTCATTGTGCCAAGCAACACAAAAAGAGCTACCAACTTTTTCCCATATTCCGATATCCAAAACCTTTGTTTCGATAAATCTCTGGCAGTTTTTCCTCCTCCATTGTTCCTTTATGGTGCTTTTTTCTCTGAAAACCTCATTCGTAATCCATTCGCTGTAAAATTTACGCAAGGATCCATGTTCAGTCGCTGGAACCCGTCCAAGAAGATCCATCAAGCTAGTAATCTTATTTGAGTTCGCTCGCTATGGAAACAGAAATCACAAATGAGAATAAGTTTTACTTGCCAGCAACAATAATTGTGATATAAATATGTATTCATGTCGTACTATTGTAATAAATGTATGGTTTTAGGCTGTGAGTCACGGCAACAGCAACCCTGACTCAGTTATGATGTAATTTTCCGTTTGAGATTTAATAGTGGGACATGTACTCGTATCTAACATATCCTAAGGCTCAAATGTCTTTGCAGCCCTTTATTTAGAAAAATAGAATTAACTCAATTTCGATCATAGCTAATTAACTCCATTATAAATGTCAATTCAAACGTCAAGTTGCTAAAACTGGGCTACCATTCAAAGGGTATTTTAATGCAACCAATTCGCCTACATTTTGTATCGAGAAATTTTCATGTTTTTTCCTTTATGCTTGTTTCAGTAACTCATAGAAATGGTTGGTAAACGTACATATGTCGTCCTCGTGTAAGGAAAGCAATAAATCACGTTCGTTGCAACAAATTTAGACGTAGCGGAAACGTTGCGGGGCCGGAAATGTATCGTTCATCAAGTGGGTTGCAGCCAACACTGCACGGTTTTATTAGAAATAAATATAGCCGCATATTGGTTTGCACCGACACAACATAATACAATATCGAACGAATGCTACAAATATATTGGTCAAGTAAGTAATAATAACGTATGGTAGGCTGGATTCTTGGAACTGCTACTAACTGATAAAATAATTTAGTCGCATCAATGTGGCGACTTTTGTAAAAATACTCATATCACAATCAATACATTAATACTTCCTTGTCTTGTCTCCCTTTCATAATCTTCTGTTATAAATGCCTCGTGTGCTAGATGCCAGTTGAATTCAACCGAGGTTAATTTCACTTAGGACATCTTTCTTATTTATTAGCAAACTATAATGGGCAAGAATAGAAGAACTTATCATGCTTCTTATACAGCCTAGTTTTGTAAATGTCGTGACTATTTACCATTATAAGATGATTTCTACGATCGTTTTTATTTTACAATTTACGATTTTATACAGAGATGATGTGCCGTAAAAATGAATATGTTTTCACAAGTTTCAGCCGGAAGTTTAATATAAAATAGTGCAACGCGCCAATTACTTCACAAGTGAACTAAATTTGGCCCCACTGCATTCCAACATGCGCGCACACGGTACTTCTAATCGTTAGCGTTTAGAGGCGTTCCTGTGCCATTTCGAAGTTTTACGGAAAATCATGAAATTTTGTACAAATAGTAGTCGTTTTGTAGCTCTCTTTATGGTCGGTTCGAAGCGGAAGTAAACGTGTAAATTTTGCAGTGTATGAATTTTTGCTCTTTACGAGTTTGCCATTTCAGTCAGTAAAATGGCCCCACTTTGCATTCAGATTCCATATACATGTTCGGAGCACACCACCTCCTAACACACATTGCATACGTATATTTCCTGCCAAAATTAAGTATTAACGACATTAGGGGAACATGAAAATCTCAGCTAACTATAAATCAGTCAATCAACGTAGCAGCAAAGGCTCCTTAGCTTACAGCTATAAAACACTATGCAGGAACATCTGCGGCGTCAAACACGCAGTCAGAGAGACATGGTATTTACAAGAGTTCCTTACAGACTCTGAAGTATTTAAGTTCATGTAGATTCGTAAGAATAAAACACTTCCATCAAAGACTACATCTGAGGCAACCATGTCTGGTCGTTTTATCAGATAAAATCTTTAGGGGAGTTTCTTACAGAGAATTTAAGAACATGTAGACGTAGTAGATGTTATTAAATTTGAATGTACCGTGTAGTAGTAATAAAATACTTCAACCAAAGACGTAATGTGGGTATTTCAACACCTTTTTCATTTCATTCAGACAGTCTCGATTACATCCGCCCTCGCCGCGTTAAAGCCTTGTTTCGTGTGTAATAAAGCGAGCCGAAGAGCCTCCCCACCTCCTTGTAACCTTTTCACTGACCTTGAAATAAAGCTTGTGAAAGCTCGGTAAGTACGTTTTGTCGTTTTTTTTGTGTTAGGCCTAAATAGTGCTAGAAAGGCATAATTTTATTCATTAAAATTAATTTAAGCTCTTCGTGTACAAAAGCTAATAATATAATATTTAAAAGCTGCCATTTTCATCGTGAATGAATCACAAAGAGGAAATCATTGTATTTCCGTGATATCACTACATTTATGTAAGATTGCATCTATGCTACTATACTCGTATACTCTTCTGGTACTATCCTAATCTTATTTATTTCGTTCATCATCTTATGTTGTTAGCAAAAATGTCATGATCTGTTTCAATAATTGAAACTGGCGTTCCTTTTTGCCCCTGGTTATTTTCCTTTAAATAGGTAATAATATAAGCAAAAGATTTACTCTTAATTTCTATCCTTGTATATTCAAACTTCCTATATAGAAAGTAAAAATTAAATAATGTGTGGTGCCATACATTTTTATTACTTGCTTAAGTTTTACTTAGTATTCGTAGCGTGTTCATAGAATTTTAATTTAAATGAAAATTATATTTTAGGATCTTGATTAGGTAAGTCTGGCCGTAAATATTATATTATCAGGCAAGATGTAAGAGCTTTGTCTCGTGTGTAATAAAGAGAATCTGGGGTGACCTCTCCCGTCTCCTGTTTTCATGGTAACCTATTTTCTTATCTTTGCTTTTTTGTACGAAATTCACCGCTTGGACAGGAAATTTCCTATAATATTTTCATTCCATGATGTTCGTCCCTCGATATTAGACTTTGGAAGAAAAAATAACCAGATCAGTTATTAAATTGACTCGAATTTTTTGATCTCGCTTTAAGAACACAATTTACTACACAACGTTGGAAGAGAATTTTGTATATTGCTCATAGATCTATATTTGAAGTATTTTACGTAAATAATTCAATCCAATAAATATCATGAAGTTCCAAAAGTGTAAGTACAGAATATAAAATCAGGAAAACGTTTAAAAGTTCTGAATGTTAGTCATTTACCGTGCGTAAGCAGTGATTGAAAGATAAGGTAACAAAATATGATTAGTAGTAATCCAAGCGGAACCGGTGTTGCGATAAGGGAATCAATACATTTGAAAATGTTGTTATGTTATCTGTCATAGCGCCATATCGCACGTAATACCGATGATAACAGCCGAGCGGACAAAGACAGGTTCTATATAATATAATATATATACATATAATATGTGTCGGTATATAACTTTGTTGTCCTTTACCACAGAATTTTGGAAAACTCTTATTCGCCATTTTATAGCAGCGGCCATTTTGACTTAATCTGCTATTTGCATTTTAAACAGATAGTTTTGTGGCCAGTACACTATGATAACTGCTAAGTGCAAATTTAATTTATTTTATATACGCAACAGATTTGCCAACGATGTTTTGTTCCTGCATAAACATATTAATTAATGGCAAAAGTTTTTTAAATACATTTTTTTATTTAATTGCCCTAAAAGTAGAAAATACACTTTTAATTAAATCAAACCAATCAATTTAATATATGTATTACACCATTTACTACATCATATAAAAACTTGTCGCAAGATTAGCATATTCTATAGGAAACATTTTCTTTCATAAGTAATTCTATGTCAAGAAGAACTAGTTAGTTCATAGGTAAATCTTGTGACAAGCTTAGAACGGAGTTCCTTACCGTGCGGTTCATACACTGAGGAAGTCAGTACATATACTTACAAACGGGATAGGAGCAAAATCTAAATTGTTTACTAAATACAATCATTTAAATTTGACAACAACAAATTTCAAGGAACGAAATAAGAAATCTTATATAAATCTAAGCACTGATTCTCTAGTTAAAACGTTAATTAGATAAGAGTATCAAAACTTAATAAATAATAATCCAAGTTCAACTACCTAGAGGGCTAGTCTAATCCTGCTCCGCTAATATACCAGACACCGAAGTGACAGCTGTCACGTCATTATTTCCCATTAATTTTTTTATATGTCAAGTGAGTGTTCCGTATAATATAACAAAATATAATACATATAAGAGATTTATTCTAAAAAAGAATATTTTTATTTTTGCGCAAAAGTGTGTGACAACATAAAAAAATGCCAATTGAAAGTGAGCAAATACCAATTTAAAAATCAGTCGACAGTTAAGCACTACCTCTTCGAGGCGTCCAATTATATAAACTTGCAAATATATTGGATAACTGTATTAATCTGTTTATTAAATGTGCGAATAATGTGTGCTATGATGCTGCTTATGGCTCATTACCGGATCCATTTAAAATAAACGATTATTACTTGACAACGTCTGCCCGCCCGGAGCGGAAGATGTAAACTTTAATGAAAACCTCGAAGCTTTAAAACGTTTTCTGTTAAACGGAATAAGAATGGTAATGGGTTTAAATAAATAAAAAGATACGAACGATAAGGAGAGATAACATCAAAAGGAATAACATATCGAAGTTCATAAGTTCATAACTTCGATATGTTTATACTATTTCTGTAGAAAAAATTAGTAGTGTAGTAAAAAATGTGTGTGAATGTACACAACGAAGCATACTAATAGGAAAACGAAATAAATCGAGAGCCAGAAAGACACCAACAGAAGTAGTAACAAAATGAATGATTATTCGTTTTGAGTATTCTAGGAAGGATTCCTTTTCTTTTGTGACACAAATATCAACGCCGCAAGTAAGAAGCAAAGTATCATTGCTTCTTACTTTGTAAAATCTTAGATGCACCATTGCACCTAAATCGATGTCAGTTACGGAGTTATTAATAGACATGCCTGAGACTTAGAATTATTTAGAGATGAACGAGGAACTTAGTCTAGCTTAGGTTAAGTATTGCACTTGTTAATACTTTTAAGTAATTTTCCATTGCTTACTGTGTGTTAGGTACAAAACCTACGCAGACACCTACGAGTAATATATTGGTAGACAGCCTAAACGTGGCACGATATCATCCTCGTAAAACGGGGAATTCATCAATAAACAAAACGTAATGTTTTACGATCTATTGTAACACTATTTACACTAAACAACGGATGCCGGTCCAAATGTTGTCTAAACGTTGATAATAATTAATGGGATTCGTTTCGCAGTAAAATCGGATAGAATTTTCGGTTGCCTTTGTTTTACTGGTCGTTTGACTGGTGTATAAAAGATTTTACTGTTGTGAAAATACCACTTGATCCCCGGATTCGTAGGGAGAGATGTAAACACTTCGTTACGATTTGCGCAAATTGTTACGTGCACGGATTCCGCTACGGTTAACGTTACCGATTTAATTTTAAGTTGCATTGCTTAAATGTAAATTAACGAAATTAAAAAAGGAATATTGTGAAAGTAAACAAGAAACATTAATAAATAAAACTAATTATTTCAGTAACAAATTGAAGTTTCATTAATATTTTGTTACCCTAATCGTAAATCATTGTGTCTCTAAACATACTTACGTGGACGCTGATGATCAAATTATCGATTCTGACCCTTACCTGTTGACAAAAATAAAATTCAATAATTAAGTCTCAAATCAATACATTAATTTTCATATACTTCTTAAGCTACTTTTACTTACGATTATTTCAGTATGGTATACATGAGAGCACTTGAAAAAACACTGATATTTTAAAATCACATACAGCTACTTAAATTTTATTTATACTTATAGATCTTTAGACGATATCTGTTATTCGTTATCTACTACTCTGCCGTAGGTATTACCTGTCAGTACATGTTAATGTTGAAAAATTACAATTAAGAGTTATGTAGTGAAGTAAAATGTTTCTGACAAACAGATCAGTTATTTAAATAAAGCTTTTTCGACTTTAAATACGAGTAGTAGTTCACCTTATAAGATGTAGCGTAACTCTATAACCATTCCAGTGACGTATACTATGTATATACTACACGGAATAAGTACAATGTATGCTATCGAAGTAATTTAGGACCATTTATTAAGTCTGAGTTCAAATAGAATTGAACGTAAATAATTTACTTTGTCTCGGCGTTGATTTACATCGATCGACATTTTGATAGATCCAAGTTTCATTCGTATGAGTCATTAGATCGTTTATATAACTATTACATTCTGGAATTAATAATTACGTGATCTGTTTATTTAATTCGTAAGTGTGTCAAATAATGATTTTAAGAAACCATTCTTGTGATGTACTGATGGGGTCAGCCACCGAATTTCCGTAAGGATTGAGCAGCCTTCTTCCAATTCAAAAATGAGTCCGACCCATATGAAAACTATTCATCTTTCTATGGATCAGACCTATCCACTTCCTGATCGCTCCTGACGTTTCTTAACTTGCTTGATCGCATACGAGCGATACAACTTCACTGTACAATTGGTCCTTGTTTTATAATTTTCTAAGTTAAACTTAACTTTACGAAATAGAAAAGAGAACGCGAACCACTTAGTTCGAGCGAGCGACAATCAGATACGTAATACGAATTTACGATTTGCATGCGAATTACTCGTAATTTTCGGCGTTGCTTTTTGTTTGCAAAATACGTTATAGTCTTACCGGGTCTGTTATAAATGGGCTGATGGTATTTTAGCCCGATAGTGAAACGAACTCCTTGGAATGCTTTCATAGTAATAAAATAACAAATAAGCATGCCGCCCACCTGATTGTAACCGCCAATAGACACCTGTAATTAACCCTTTTCTAAAATCTCTGGTCGAATACCGTTAATAATGGCGTTGCTGCCATTGAGGACTAAGTTGATGCATCGGTTAAGTGTGTTTCTCTTACCACATCTTTCAAGCCAAAAAACCGGATAAAGTATAAAAGGCAGAAGGTGTTGCGGTGGGGCCTCCGGTGTCGAAGGAGCGCGTTCTACCTCCTCGAGTTATATTTAGTTGTCACATTTAGTCATTTTATGAATTAAATAAATAAATATTTCTCTCATAATTTCACTTTTCCTTCTCCTATCCACGTTCGACACGTGTTGACAAACTCTATCCTGTATGTCGTCGGCTTTACTAGTAATATTGAGAGCCGGCGCCGCGAGCCACGCGCACGTTCAGTCAACACGCCGGGCATGTTCGATGGATTTGAAATACGGGTAATGCATCACATCATCATTGTACGGGTTTATTGGCACGTGGCTGTGGTCGGGCGTATCAAAGGATGTTCAATTTGTTTTTAACATATTTTTTTGTTATGACAAAATAGGATAGAAGAACACGCATACTGGCTAATAGTGATTACCGCTGGCCATAGATTACTGTAGTAGATATCAAACTGTATCAATGTAGTTGTAGCAGTGGTGCCTTCAAAATTAAACTGACAGATTAACATGTATCTAACGTGTTACTTCTTAACACGCGGAAGTTATATAAAAATGATGTATGAGATGATTGGGTTCTTTAAAAATTATGTAAAAAGTGCCATTTCTCATTGTGAGGGAAGGATGGACTCCTCCTATATTACAAGTGTCCGTAGGTAAGTTGCAA
>DWNJ01000649.1:0-14356 GCA_018250275.1 Udranomia eurus
AAATATTATAAACAAACTAATTAAATTAAAATGTTTTGTATTGTCATGTAAGTTCAAAAGCACGTGTGTCGCATATGTTTACTAGTAATCAGTCATCAAAAGCTGGTCAAGCTTGTGTTTTAAGTAACTCGTAACACCGTTTTTTTCATATTATAATTACACGGATATTGTAAACGAGCATTAAATTATTGCTGCCCATGGACATCTGTAATAAATCCAAGACAGGATCAAAGTTCATTAGCACTAAGGTCGGCACAGATTCATGCTACTCCTGAGGACTTAGTTGGAACGCTTCAGTAAAGTGTCGTCCATCTACGAACAAATGCGTGGTCAAATCCATGGTAAGCAGCGAGGGATCGTGGGGAGTCATGGTCTTCTGCGAAGAGCTTATGACGCAGAAGATGGGTCCGATTCAGCTGCACACCACTCGCGGAGTCGCGAAAGTGTGTGCAAGCGTTGCCGTGATTCCGCCCCGGAGTGACGCGGTGAAACACCGTCAGGTTTTTAGTCGGTTGGAGTTCGACATAACCCTCCGTCGGCGTGTCTCCCTGACCACATCCTTCAAACCAGAACAAAGCAGAAAGATTTATTTTTAAGCAAAGGGTTTATAAACCACAATAGGTGTGGCGGTGGTGTCTCCGGAGTCGAACCGCGAAATATTCAACCACGATCAATAGGAGCCAATAGATTATACATGATGTTTCCTTGTATGTAATACACATACTCCGAATGCATAATGTGCCTCCAAAGAAAGTAGGAATGCCACACAAAATTGCGGAAGCCTTGCTCCGCTGTTTCGTGAATAAATAAAAGGCAATTCAGAACGAAAAGGTTACTGAGGAGGCTCGATGGCGGTTTAAAATTTCAATAATCGGCTGTCGATACGTAAGTACCTATGTATACATAACACGAACCTGCATTTATTATTTATTTATATTTTATTCTATTAAACCCATGAAATGACAATTCCAAATTTACGGTTGGACTTACCTTACCCTTTCTGCTTTAGTTTGCACTGTGGTGTAGAGAACAGTGTCTACCCCAGAAAATATGGAGTAATTTAACAATTATGTGCCTAACCTAACCCAGCAGGTGCATTAACTTATTATCTAATGCTATTATATATTCCGTTACTGCGTGGATTTTTTTACATCGAGGTAGCAAACGAGCATGCAGTTCACCTGACAGTGAGTGGTCACAGCCGCCGTTGACATGACTGTAATCAAGCCAATAAATGATCGAAGTTCTTTCTTTAGTGGGCTACAAATTTGTTACTACCCTTGAAGGAAATTTGCACGTCTCGGATGTGTCTCCCTTACTTCACCTTTCAAACTAGAACACGGTCGCAAGAACACTGCCGTTATAATAAAATAAAAATGTCAGAAATTGTCTCCTGATAACCTCAAAACTGTTTTTGATATTTTTATATATAAACGTCAAATGTATATATCTGTTACAAATTAATTAAATTAATTATATGACACAACTACAAGCCTTCAGTGTAATAAGCAAACAATATATAAAACATTAAATTCAAACCTTAGACTCGTAAAAGGGAAGTGTGTAAAACCTTTTTAGAAAAATATGTGCAATGGCGTATCTTTGACAAAAAATATTGACTGTTTCAGAGTGCAATAAATTACGGTCGGCGGTACGGTCAATAAATTATCTTCGACATTTACGTGTTATCTAGTATTTTGTTAAAGATTTACATTTATTTCATTTAATACGTTTTTAACACTTCAAACATAAAATACTTAAAATGAAATTACGTTCTTATTGTTCCATCCTTGAGTAGAAAATGAGAGGTCGCTGCCTCCGTTCCTAGTAACTAAAGCTCATAAAACGGCAAGTATCTGTTTAATTAACTCAGTAAATAATTTTGTATAATTAATTTACTTTACGGAAAATTTACACAGGATTATCTTTTTTTCTTCCATTGAGATCTCATCTCGATTTGTCTTTTTTTCACTGTACCTTATTACGATTCCGTAAAAAAATACCTGTTATATATAAATATTAGCCAGTTTATTATAAATGATAAAATTTAATTGAACGTTGATGTCATTAAATGTTGAATTAATATTTCATTGCCTTTTATATTTGATAGCAGATAATTGACATTGCACATTGTCTGCGGCATTACTGCCGTAATGAATATTTAACCAACGCTTGACGTTCGTAGGCCTGGGAATTTTAGATTTGCTAGTTTCTTTATTATCTGGACAGTGTTTTCGAGGGACTAGGACCACTGGGGGTATACTCGTACACCTAGCGTAGATAATAAATAAGCATGGAGTTTCCGACTTAGAATTGTCTAAGGTTTGTTAGGTTTCTATTGTCTAAGGCTGCTGCTGAGTGTTGTCCACCCTAAAAGCTTTCATGTATTTATGGATTGCTATAATAAAGCTTAGGGATTCTAAAGTGACTTATAGACTGGTGAATATACTTCTCGGCAACCGGCTATGAAACTCATCACATTGCAATCTTAGTTCAAATTCACTACATGTGCTACACACATACCAGCTACCATTCTTACGATGAGTATACAATATGCGAACGGTATGACCGCCTGCCACTACCACAATTACCACTACTTTCGCAACCCTTTTATGCCCCACTGTTGGGCTCATATCTCTTCCTACAACGGGGGCAGGCTTGGAGTATACTCCGCCACGCTGCTGCACGCGGAAGTGGCGGAAGTCACTACATGTAATATAATATAATAGTATATTTATATTTAGTACAGTCTATTGCATAGTGACGCCGGGTGCGACTAGCGTTATTAACAAAGGCTATAGACATATTTCCATAGCATTACATTAACGTCCAAATGACTGGCCATAAGGTACACTTATGCACTCATGAGGTTGCACTTTGGCTGCACTGCCGACGGAAGCTGAGGCGGCGCAAAAGTTGGCGCATCAATATGCAGCGACGACTGGCTTCCTGCCAACATGGGACACGCCAATTGAATATTTTGGCCAACTCGCCATTCCTTAAACAACCTTGATACACGAGTTATGACGGGTTTAGTGCTCGCTGCCGTATGTGTCATCATCTCATTCATTTGAGATGATTTTACAATTAACTTACATGTAAGTTTATATGGAGGTGTGTAAGCAATCGGTGTCAAGTTTACAGTAGCTCGTTGTTTCGTATGCATATGATCCAATCCATTCATTTAAGATGTTTTTTCAATGTACTTACAAGTAAACCTATGGAAGTATATAAGTAATCGGTGATCGCTCGCTGTTTCGTTTGCGTATCATCAATCCTACTCATTTGAGTTGTTTTTATAATGTACTTACAAGTAAGTTTTTAAGGATGTATGTAAGCAATAGGTGGAATGCACTTTTGATTTTTTTTCTCTAACAGTTAACTCACGTATTCGGAAGTGCTCTAATTACGTTATACTATGAGACTCAGTGAAAACCACCATCCATGTTATCCGTTAAAGATGAATGTAGATCATGAATAACTTAACTACGGAAAATAAATTTATAGCAGGGATTCACGTATTTTGCTTTATAGTATTTGAAACGCCTGCAGAAATTTAAAAAGCAACTTCATCAGTTGCAACTTCTTTCATGTGGTAAAACTCTTAAAAATTCGTCTCTTACTAGGGACATCCGATAAGTTATCGTCTCGCATTTAATAGTTTAAATTATAGAAGAATTTTAAAAGCTACGCAAATCTCAAAAAATAATGCAAATTAGGAATGATTGACGTTAATATGTCAGTTAACTGTAAAAGACAAACTAAATATAATCTTTACGTCTTAGCAGAAATGGTTGTGGGAACTACGAGTACTACTTCTGCGTTTGTAACTGCTCTAAATAAAGATTAAGTTAATTTCCGAACATGATTTGGCACGTATACAAATGGACTTAAAAACTGGTTACGTTAAAAAAGTTTTACGTGTAACGAAACGCCACCAAATTAAAAACTTTTACTCGCAAGTGCTGCCTCGATACACGAACAAAACATATCGTCAGGAAATTTGGATTTGAAATGATTCGGCTGGCTCGAAATTCATAAAAGGCCCACGATTAAATCGCGTTGAAGACAAAAATGACTAATTTTAGAATGAAAATATATTTTTTTATATCATTGAAGTAGGAAACGAGCATTTAGTCCACCTGATGGTCAATGCCGCCCGTGGGCATCTGCACTCGACCACAGACGGGTTCAAAGTTCTTTCTTGTGCTCAAACACAAATGCGTTGCTTCCCCTTGAGGACTGAGTTGGCACGTATCGGTTCAGGTCTTCCTGACTACACCCTTCAAACCAGAACACAGCAGCAAGAATATTGCTGTTATAAGGCAGAAATAGGTTAGGCGGTGGTGCCTCCGGATTCGAGCCGTAGAAGATTCTAGCATCTTTAGAATAATCCTGACATGATTCTAATAATAATTCTAATTTTGGTATTTTCCGTGTAAGGAATGTAGGTAGTGTCTATGAGTGTGAGTAGAAAGTACATGAGTAATATTTAAATATCATAGTTAAGAACGGAGTTCGCGGCTCGGTTGCATTGAATGTAATCGGATTAGAGAGTTGGCGCTTCACGATACGCTCGAACATACTTATTCATTCATTCATTCATTCACAACTGGGGAAGGCCCGGAGCATACTCCGCCACGCTGCTCGGATGTGTATTGGCGAAAGAACTGGTTAGTGGCGAACCTGTACGTTAGATGTTTTTAAACCCCCAAATGGATTCCGACGAGGTTTAACGATTGTCATCTATTCATAACACCCGGGACCGGCTGCTTAACGTGCCCTCCGGAAGCGGAAACGCACTATCGGTGTCATCTATTCATAACTATATATAAGAAAATGCCACTATCGGTCAAACCCATTGAGTTACTGACTGCGCCCGACGTTGTTTAACTTGCGCAATCGCATGCGATCTACACAATCTGCGGGACTATGTGCGTTTCAATGAATTTCAATTGATTCTTGTGGTTTGCAAAGCATTGCTGATGGATGATTCTGTTAGAATATATCTCTCATTATCATCATATTCGTAATATTTTCCACGCGGTAAGGTACTGTGGTATTTTCTATAAACACGCATGCTAACTTTAAATTATAAGAGGATTGCTTATTTTTCATAGTTACCATATTAATATCGAGCTCGTATTTGATATTATAAGACGAATCTACCTAAAGAGTTGCAATAATTCAGGTTTTCGATGAAAAATTCAATTAAATTGGGGAAGTTTTGAATTTGACATTTTGCTCCAGAACAGGCAATGTAATGTATGTATATTAAATATAGAGAAGGTAAAGGGACAATGTCGGTAGAAAAGAGGCAGATCTCAGGGGAGTAATAAATGCGGGCCGCATAAACGAGTTGAGCGTGAAGGGTATTTGTGTCCGTTTTATTAAGATTAAGGAAATTTTCTGCGGCAAAAAAAATAAAACGATAAGTAAACTATGCGTATTTCCCTATGGAACATTGCTAGATTAGTAGATACGGATATGTTATTGAAGAATGGTTTAAATCTCAAGCTATATCGGACTAAACAAAAAATAGAAACATATTTATGCCGCTATATTGTGAACAAAACACTGTGGACCAAACGGAAACATATTTATGGAAAATATTTTAGGTAGGGATACCTATTGACGGCATAGTCGTGCTTCTTAAAATGAAATTTGTTTCTATTATGCTATAAAAAGATTTCGATTGTGGCAAATAAATAAGGGTGAGGCGAGAGTCAATTCTTTTGATATTATAATTGCTGGCACGCGTCAACGAAGCTTTTAAAAGTTGAAATGTTCCTTTGTTCTTTACGCGATTTCCATCTTCGCGGCGGACTCGGAAGGGAACTGAGGGATTTGGTTCATCATTTATTTATGTATGTAAATCAACATTTTGCCTATCAACTGAATTTTTCCAATGAATTAAATTTAAAATACTAGGCGCTTCTCTGTATTAAGGTAGATTTATTTTAAAAATATAAGTCAAACGACTTCATTCTAATATACTCTATTTTATAGATATAACTAAGATATAGGTACACTTATAAAGGTATTTCGTATTAAGTAATGAGCTTAGATACGGGCATGCTTCGAGAACTACAAACCTCTAAATACCATTATAGCAAGATTGTATTATTGTCGCTGTGCAGATGTGAGTGAAGGTGGCGCCGCTTGTGTGTGATAGCAAAATACTAATAATCATATGATTTTACGCTACTTGGAAAGAGAATGAAGATCGTGAGCCATCATTATTACTCGTACGATCCACGCTCAGTACAGTAGTTTGGCAAGTGACTGCGGATCGAGTGAGCGATGCATTCGGTGCATTCGGTGCAACATGCAGTGCAACTGGCTCGCACCCAACTGGATGCACTGATTGAATACGTGGTTTTTATTATTATGAGGTGGTTATGGGCACGCAAGTTTTTTACAAAGTTCCACGCAATTTAAGCAGCAGTCTCGATGACATTCTACTTATGACTAAGAAGCAAGACATAAGTAACGGTCTTTATGGAACAGTAATAATCTAGATGTGTTGTTACTAAGAAGACTTTTTGAAACAAACAGGTAGTTAACTTCTTACTCAAGAACCGGTTTTGTGACAACTAACATCTTTATACCAACTTTATATTCGTTAACATAATCGATGAAATATTTTTCAATAGACGAGCGAGAGTCTAGAAATTTCTACATTATATAATATAGTACGTGTTTCCACTCAATCAAAAGCGCTCACGGCACACGGCTTTCATTTGTTTGAATTCTAACCATACGGGCAAGTAACGAGACCAAATGCTACTCGGGAACGAACACGGCTTCGCCAAACAAGTCCCAACAACAAAATTTCCCCATTTCCACAAATTTTAATTGCACGTGAGCGCGTCCATTCCACGGAGGGAAAGTATTCTACCGTAGCAAGAACTAGGAGCTCCGCAAATGGACCCGTTTGTATGCGAGGAAAGTTTTTCATAACTACTGCAGGTGGGGTACTCGTGAGGGGGTTATGACGTATGAAGACCGACTTATGCGCGGAGTAGAATAATAATATAGGTATCGCTGCTCGTATACGGAAGGGCCAGAAATCAGAATTGTTCAAAATTATTTTTAATCAAAAGATGTGGTCAGTCACTCATATTATTATGAATATATTATATTATGATTATTGATTGGAGAAATATTATTTACAAAGATAGACATTGACATCTTAACAAGTTCAAAGTTAAGTTACAGTGCAAATAAAAAAATCCCATTTGTGGCCCTTCCGTTTATAAGCAGAGATATATTAACGTATGCACTAGAATATTAAGTGTAAGGTACAATATTAGTTAGGGTAGATGTTGGTGACAAAAGATTGGGTAAAGATTTTATGAATATTGGGTATATTAAAGTGCGTAGTTCTGCAATTATGAGAGGTTAAAAAATAGTCTGGACAAGACGAGGCATGTAGGAAGTGCCTAGAGTCTAGACTATATTTTGTCTGGAATTCCCTATGCAAGATTACCTCGCAAAAATATTAAGCATGATACTTATCTTACACAGATGAATAAACTCCTCCGTGTCACTTAACAAGCCAAATCTAACCAAAGCAAGCCATTATTGCAAGCGATACAATTCAAGTCTGGATCGAAGTTAATCGGATTACGCATCTAGGAGCAGACAGCGACAATCTACATATATAAATATATGTAGTATGTTGAACACATGTTACTGGGATATACCAACGTAAATTGCTAAGCTGTAAATTCTGAAATCTCTTATTGTAGATCAGTGGGGCACGTGGAAAGGAGATAGGGTGAGACGAAGTGGACAAGATTGTGTAATATGCTGTGTGAGGAGGTAGAATTTCAGCCGTTAGTCATCACTTTCCGATTCAAACAATTTTGGTTTACAGCGCAGTGTTTTCGATTTTAATGTAGTAAAAAGGTCTTTATAATTTTTATGGCTTGCGTAAACATTGAGAATATCGTTATGTCACGCGGTCAAACAAATAAATAGAAACATCGTAGCCATGTTTACAAGTTCTCTATTCGTTCAATCTAATAGAATAGAATATTATCTATTCTAAGGTTGTGATTGCCACATCTCGTACACAATGCTAGCCAAGTCACACTTTTGACAATCGCTAACGCTACGTTTTTTAAGTTTCGGGACGCTAAGGCTAAGACCGTAACGATCGTAGAAATAGAATAGAAGAGAAACGTTTGTAATATGGCTAAGTCTGAAGGTTGTAAATACAATAACTGATACTACGAGTGTTAAAAGACATGATAAGTGCTTTCTTTGGTCCATTTAACAACAAATTATTGTTCAAATGAGTTTCACACTATTCAATTTCTCTCCAAAAAGTGTTAGAGGGACATAGATCTTTGTTATGACCAAGAGGGAGTAAAGTAGCGGAAAGTTACACTTGGACGAAGCAGAGAGGATCTACAAAGTGTGTAAACAACGACCCCGTCGGCTTTATTTGAAAAGTTTTTATAGTAATTCGTGATCCAGCACTTTTCCACCAACGAGTTATTATACTTTCCCACAGAAATATAATGCTTTATGATCCGCCTTAAGATGGTTCTATGAAATTTTGTTGAGCGTGACTCAACAGGGGTGATACTTTTATTGTAGGTAAGTATAATAATTATGGCATATTAAAATAATGTTATATATATGATAAAGCGCTGTAAAGAAGTTATAAGGTAGGGGGAACTGTCCCACATTTCTTGTAACATTGAGGTAACAAACGTACACGCAGGCTACTTGACGGTAAGTGGTCTCTGCCGCCAATGGGCACCGATCAACCAAAGATAGGATCGAAGTTATTTCTTAAGTCGATCACAGATACGTTGCTACCTGAGGATTAGTTGAAACATCTCGGTTAAGTATGTCCCCCTGACGTTGACTACACCTTTCGACCCAGTAGTCAGCAGAGCACAGCTATGGCAGATATGGCTGCTATATGCATAAGGCAGACGTAGGTGTGGCATGTGGCAGGTGTGGGAATTTAATATTTGTTCATTTTTCACCGAGATTTAAATTAAAGAGCACGTTCTCGTACTATATTGTCAAAGGATCTCATATCAAATCATTAGCATAAATAATGCGTAATGGTTAAACAAAGCTGAAGTAAATAATTAAATTTCAGTTATTTGGATAATAATAATAAAGCTAAGAAATTGCATGGTTGCGCGGCGCTTTCAAATCTGCGAACTGCGGATAAAATAGAATCTTATAAACTGATCAGCATATTATTCTTAGATCGCCAATATCTTTGTAAAACGTCGTCTACTTATTTCGTTTATGTTCGGAAGCAAAGCTCAGAAGGCTGCCATAAAACGATCTTCCAAGGCTAAGGAACAATTGGGCATTATCCGCCGTTGTTGGTGTTTATTGCGGATGAATTTTTACGAGGGTAATAAAATCACGCCATCGCTAACACGACCCTGTTCAAAGGTTCGCCATTATACATAAACCTTGCAGACGTAATACTATTATTAAGAAAAGGGACTATACCTAGCTATATTAAGTATGACCTTTATAGACAGGTTCGACAAATTGTAAATCGTCGAAATGTGCCCATTTACAAGTTTCATGCATATATTAAAAGTCGTTCTAAAGAATATACTTCGCAACAATCCGCTATTCTGCATGATGGTAATGTATATAAAATGGTAATCTATTCTATATGTCTGTATATGGAAGATATAAAGACCCCTAAATATATAAATACTTCCTTTAAATAAAGAATAGAGCACATAAACATTATTTTTAGAATTTTTGTCTGTATGTCGGTTTGTCGGTTTTTTTTTATGCCTGTGATGTAGCAAACGAACATGCAGTCCACCTGATGGTAAGTGGTCACTACCGCCCATGGACATCTATAATCAACCCAAGGCAGAATCGAAGGAGGACTCTGCCTGAGGACTAAGTTGGAACGCCTCGGTTAAGTATATCTCCCTGACCACACCCTTCAAACCAGAACACAGCAGCAAGAATACTGCTGTTATAAAGTAGAAATAGGTGTGGCGGTGGTGCCTCCGGAGTTGAACAGTTTCAAGGTTCTACTACCTTAGAAAATGAATTCATAATTCTCACGATAATATAATCACGATTATAATTTAATATTAATAGTAGATTCCCTATAATTTCTTTTGTAGTGTAGCAATCGAGTACTGGGCACTAATTGCTACATTTTCAAAAGCACCCCGGGGGTTCCATAGAAACTTTCAAGAAAGCTTTCGAGATTACATTATTGTGAGTAGCTATTATTCTCAAATCTATAAGGTAAAGGTGAATTGTAAAGAAAGTGTTTCATCGTGACGGACTTATAGGGGCTTTGTAACGATTTATCGGTAACATGGTGGTTGAAAACAACGTTTATTTGAATATATACATACATATACACGAGGGAATGTTTTGCCGGTCAATTCTTAATAGTCCACAATGACCTTTTATTTCTTGGTCTTAAAATAGCTTAGAGTATTTCCATTAAAATACATTGTTAAACGTTTTTGAGATTGTATTCAATGCAATTATTTCGAGCTTAATACTTAAAATGAATATATAATAATTATTCATCTCTACTGATGAATTTCCACTAAGTTAATTTTATCAAGTTTAATCACACATACTTTCTAAAAATGTATTACAACATTCGAAAGATCTGCGTAAATATTATCTTGTTGAAAAGGTAGCTTGTAATAAATAACGTAAGTCCGTTCTTATTATACTTGTAACTTGAGACAGAGTTCTAACTTGGCAATACTTGGTCGTGACTCGTGACCTCGTCTGGACTCCTTTTGTCTACAGCTTACATACGTCAATATTTACGATGGAAGTGTCTAAAGTGGGAAATACCATTGCAATGTGAAGGATTCCTTAAGAGCTTTTAATATTTTCTTATATTTGTAAGCCTACCAGAGGCAGAGTAAGCGGTGTTAAAATGTTTTTAAATTAACATGTTTTGTAACCTTATTCAACAAATAAATTGATTGAATTTGACTTGATTTGAAAAGTATATACGAAAGAGAAGAAAATTATTTTTTTTATTTATAACGGTGCATGTTAGTTAAACATGTAGCTGTCTATGTGCTGTATCTATTCAATAATTTAGTGAGAAATGTGAGAGATGCGAGAGTTACTTAGGTATCGCCATAGGTACGTAACATTAATACAGTTAATTCACCGTAACAAGACAGATAGATACAGGTACCATTGTTAATTCGTGACGGTACTCCACTTACATTACATTCTGCTTACAACATTTCCAAAGTTCATACCTATATTATTGTTACATACATTCACCAGCGAATGTATTGTGAATCACACCTGATCAGACACTGTGCAATCCATAGACTTCGCTTGATACTACCTATAATTATAATATTCAATGTAGTTATTATCTATGTGAACCATAGATTTATTACTTTACTTTTGGAGCCCAATAATCATAGTATTGTGGCTAAAGTTCATTATTTGGTGATACGAATCCCTCCTCCCCTTTATTCCCTCCCTTCGGAACTGCCTTCAACCATACGGCATCTATACTAAGTCAGTAAGATATTCGGATAGCTGTCGCTTTTGTGCGTCATTTAGTGTCTGCAGATTTTAGTTCATTGTCTATTAAATCCACCCAAGGTCAATTCATAGGTACTCTGGATAGTGGCTATGCAAAAGTAGCAAAAAACTTTTTTTTAGATTTATTTATTCCTTCAACGGTAACGGTAATATAACCAATATTGGAAATAAACCTTTACTAAAGTTATTACTGTTGGCTATAAATTATAATTCATAAATTCCATTAAAGTTTAGGATTTCGAAATATCTTAAGATATCCCAATGTTCAGGATTCGAAATGGACTAAAGCTATCACTGAATTTAATGTTCTTTTAAATAGATTATTAGAATACCTATATGTCGCCTAAACTTTATTTATTCATACTATCACATTCGTACCTGTATCATTTTAACAATCGTTATACCTAACTTAATTCTGGTACACAATTAGCAAAATTACAAATGTCACACCAACACCGGCGGAGACCAGTTTACAAAATGAATTTCTCAACAAAAACCTAAATGCCAGTGCTAAATGTCGTGCACTCACCTCATTGTATACGGACGTCATCTCGGAAGTTCACCAGGACGTTTTATGTTACAGGATAACACTAACTAATAAACTAAGTACACATCACACACTGTCTATTTACGATTTACGAAATTCCGGTATCGAGCGCGTCGAACAAAAAATGTAAACAAGTAAACAACCAATAGAACTGAACAGATAAGACAACTGTCAAACTTCCCGCCAACGGCTGTGCGCGCGTAAAAATATAAAAAAGCAAAGGCGTCCGAAACACGCAGCCAGTCGGGGCGCGTGTGACGCGTTCCGTGTTTAGGATCGGCACTGAGCGACGGGCTACGACGGCGACCGGCTCAATGGATGGCGCTCAGCTGCCATGCTCAATGAACCATTCGGTTCGGAGGTCACCGATCATCCTGACCCCGTAATTCCTGATCAAAGTTTCTCTATTACCCTACAAACCTATAATATTCGAATACTCCAAACAAACGTAACATACTTTTTAAATACCATAAATATTGGAAGCATGCCGAGAATAAACTGACTATTCTCATAAGAATGTAAGCTTGCCGCTTACTATTAAACGACACGTAATAAATATAATCTAGTAGGTTATTAATCAGTATTATTAAAGAATGGCAGATACAAATTAGGGATGTAACACAGATGCAACTTCCGAGAATTATTTATCTGCCATTGACTGCAAAAAATAAATAGATTAAAAAACGCTCGGCTATCGACCTGACTAGAACGTATTGGATAGTCGAAATGTTTTTATCGATGACAGAGATCCGAGTTCGTCGACTGTAATCGTTCAGATTATTTGTCATAAAACCGGTATTTGGACTCAGCTGGTTCCATATACCGATATTTTAAAAGACAATAGACCAGAATACACGTCAATTTTATAAATTTAATTCATATATTTCAATTATCTTCGATCGTGACTGCAGTTTGACTATTGGTCATTTTATTACCCATAATAATGATTTTAAGATACATATAATTCGACTCGATTCGATGAGTTATTCAATATTATAAATAATTATCTCAAATGTTTACTTGTGAAAATAGTAAGCAACAAAAATAATATTTCAAACAAAGTTCACTATTGTCTAGATGGCTGGTTTAAATTAGTATAATTATTTAAGTAAGTAGATTATTAATTGGTTATCAAAGTCTGTAAAACATAGATCGCTCTCTTCGTGACAGCCTTGAGGAAAGGTCAAATTACTATGCGATCTCCGACCAATTGAGAGCATTATTGTTTGCGCGTTCAGCATTTGTCTCAGTACTCGAGAATAGTCCGTACCCTTTAGTTTTAGATACCTTTTTATATATTATTGTAAGGTATATTTTATATATAACTTGTTAATAGGTGATATTTTACATTTGTTATTGACTCATCAGGATGCCCCTTTTCAATATATTTTAGCAGTTGATATTAATCTCCCCGCGTCTTATGTAGCATAATGTTTAATAGGTACTATATATTTGTTATACGTCTGGTATTATATTTGGTACGTCTTATTGAAGCAATATCTGCTCACTTTTTAGTGCGACCAGTAAAAATTTCTTCCAATTCTAGCGTCGAATATTTTAAGATGTTACACTAAAGAAAAAAAATGCCGTTGGCTATGCGCAAAATGCGCGATGCCAAAAGCAGAGAAAGAAAATGAAATCGATATGTTAATAAAAATGTTGTTTTTTTTTAAACGTTACATGGTAACATATCTTGGTTCCGTATCTACCTACATCTTATATGACTATATTATAATATGATCACTTCTATAATTTACGGCGTACATGTACGAGTAGACATTTATTATCTACTCGTTGACAATACAGCAGGCCACTAGGGGCGATACGGAGGCGTTCCGTTATTGCAACAAAACTCATAATGCTAGACGGTTGCACATACTCGTAACTACGTTACACCGTGTTACGTGATTATCGTCGCCATTGTTCTAACTGCCGACGAAAAAGAGCAAGAGCGAAGATGCACTAATCAGCCATTGCCAACATTCAAAGACATTAAAGATATAGACCGACAATACGTTTGCCCGCTAGGTTTTCCCGTCGACCCGAAATCGACGGCAAACGACTTTTCCTATAACTTATTTATGTACATTATATTATTACGTATTTAATGTATGTATTTATTGATTGATTAAAATAAGTTTTTTCTACAACGTTAAAAAAGAAAGGAATGCAACTATATAAAGTGAATCCGGGAACAAACGAAACGTAGGCATGGATGGCTACGCAAGCGAGATAGAAGACGAAATTGTT
>DWNJ01000650.1:0-14355 GCA_018250275.1 Udranomia eurus
TTTAAGATTAATCATTTGGATTAAAGCATCAAGCATTAATTCTGCCTTTCGCATATACATTTTGTATGACGGTTAAAATTAAGGCGAAATAAATAGATAAATAAAAACATCAGCCTGTATACACAGTACCACATTAGTTGGAGCTCGATCCACCGATAGTGTCGCTGTGATAGATAATCTTTGGAATCGAACATCGTTCGATCCAGTATGGTGTTCATTTATTAGGTAGCTGTTTCACTGTGGACCCTATAAATCAATATTAATAATAGGCATAGGGAAGAGATGAAAGTGATTACGTAAATAACTTGGACTAGGTCCTCTAACCTTTAGTTCGTTGGTTATTTGTCATGCGAATCAGCAGACCGTAACAGTTAAGAGGTATTGTACTGAGATACAGTTTTAACTAAGTTTTGTCTTTGTAACAGTTTTGATACAGTAACCTCAGAAGAGGCGTTTCGATCCGGTTGTAGAATAAGGTTGTAATAATAAAAATATGTAAAAATGTGAATTTGTAAGTTGGCCCCGTTGGCCTGAATGATTTTGAATTTGTAATAATGGTTTTTTGGTGGTAGAACATTTCGTGGGTCGACTCCGGAGGCACCATCACCACACCAGTCTCCTTGCTGCTGTTTTTGGTGTGAAGGGTATGGTGAGGGAGACACACTTAACGGAGGAGTCCCAACTTAGTCTTTAAACGTAGCAAAGCATCTGTGGTCGAGATAAGAAATAACTTCGATTCTGTATTGGGTCGATTACAGTTGTCCATGGGCGTTAGTGACCACTTGTTGATCATAGACTTCAGAATTGCTTCGATGTACAATTAATTCCATGTCCCAATTTACTAATTGAGAAGTTTTCTAATAATTTTTGAACAACGTATATCGATATAGTTTGTATGTATCGTAGGTAATAATAATAATTTGTTTATTGCCTTAAAAATTAAAATATACGCAGGAAACATAACATATTACACGTGAGTTACACGTTACCTAGTACAAGAAGTATATTAACATGATCGTTTTGTACGAAAATAATGGGCAAAAGGAGATGGCTCAGCTTTTGCCAACACTCAATTGATCAACCTCGTGCAGCGCTGGTTTTCAGCCTCTCCTCGCCTTCCTAAGGTGTAATTTGCAAGGAAGATAGACTTCCCCAGTCACCAGCCGATTTACTTTAATAGACAAAAATGGGAAGTGGATCTATATTAAAACTAATCTTAAAGAATAATAATTACAAATGTTTATTTAAACAGGTAATCATATATTACTTGAGTAAAGTAAAGTATCTTTGTTTTGAAGAGGCAGATGGGATATCTGATGAAAAGCGATCATTGCCGACCATGGACACACTGCAGCACAAGAGGAGTCGCCGAGGCTCTCCGGTCCTCAGAAATCTTATTATATTTTGAACAGCGCCATATTTAGTAACTTCTAGACACGGATGAAGACGTCGCAACTAAACGATTTAAAGGCTCTACACGATTGATAACATTGCATATTTTACGTCAAAATTCCGAGCCGAGTGACAATAAACCTCATTTGTACCACTCATTCGATTCAATACGATTTGAATGGTTATTACTCAATATCAACCGTTGGTTCGTTTTACATCTCTATAAATTGTTTGCTAAGCGATTTTAGCTCTTGCGTCGAACGCAGAGCGTATTTTTGATGGCGTGTCCATCAAAGTATTCTTATAAGGTGCGGCGGTCACAATCGATTTGTCTCGAAGGAAACTCGAAGTGACAAAAAAACGTGATGCGAGCGAAGTGTTCAATCAAAATAATGACTTTATTTAACACTGACAATAACATATCGCATCGCCTATTGTGCGCGGACGCCGCATAAGTAGGAGGTTTTAAAAATGTAGGGTGAAGTCGCATGTTTCTGAACTCTGGACCATTCCGTCCAGAGCATTAAGGTTTTTCTGAATCGCAGTAGCTATAGTAAGATTTGTAAGTATCGAAAACATTGCATGATTTCACATATGTTTACAGATGCAGGGTATTCTTCTAATAATTATGAGAAACACCCTGAATCTAATGTGCGTACACTCGCGTATTAACTGAAATAGAAAAGAATATCCAAATGATATTAAAAAAAATTACCGACCGACCGGCAACGATCAACATCTTGTTCATTTACCCTATTCGGATCAAAGATCCAGATGGACTGTAAGCCGACAATACTGATTGGTTCCAATAAAGCAAGCCATTGAGTGATCTGTCATTGACGAAACAATGGACTGTGGGTTCGATCCCGCGATGGCTGGATTAGTTGATGCAACCGCGTCATATTGGGAACCATATGGCTTTAGGTGGTGGAGATGAGTACTTTTGAGACGAGACAAAAGAATTGAGTACTTGGCGCTATTTGTCTTAATAACACGAGTAATATAGATGGTAGCGAAAATAACACGAGTGAAGGCAAACCCCTGTTAAATGTGTTTAGTAGAACTAAAAGTTGCCTATCCTACGAAGGGCATAAACCTGTTTGTGTTATAATGTCCGGGTACCAACGTCTTAGTTTTGGTAAAGAACCATGTCCAGCACTGGGACAAAACCCCATCCCGCTTGCTATATAACCACAAAAACCTTATTAGGTTTAAGAAGCGTGAATTTGTGTACAATGCGTGTGTGAAATTCTGTATAACTTTTTGTATGTACAAAACTTTTGTAAGTGCTTGAGTCGAGTACGACCGGTTGATTAGAGGCAGATAGGTCCCATTGAATCAATCTTTTGTGGATCCATCCTTTAGGATTTAACCACGCGACACTTTGAAACCGATCCGGTATAAACTGATTGTTTTCGTTCACCAAATAAAAATTGTAATCTGCCAAATACAGATCCAGTAAATGAACCTAACTACGAAGAGAATAGAGACGTTTTTCGAACAGCTGCTAGGCATTTTCGTGTGCCAAGCGCAAACGTGTTAGGATTTTTAAGGTCTGAATTGGGTATTCCGTATTCTGTATTACAAGTGATTAAAGTTCGGAATCCGCGAACCGTAGTGGATTTGATCGCGGATAAAGTGTCGCATCCATGGCATTTCTTTATCAATCACACAGACAGACAAAAAACGGGCGCGCATCGAACGGGGAGTCACTTACATTAATGGGAGCTACCCCCATATAGCCTTAGGTTCGTCAAAGAGTATCTATGTCTAGGCAAATATGTATTATTTCTCGCCGAGTTCTGAAAAGTGCAGTTGCTAGTATTTTTGGACCTAAAATTTTGAAATTCCAAAGGATCACAATACGTAGATTGCTAACTTTTTTAAACAATTAAGTTAAATAAGTTAAATTACAATAAATGTCCTTACAATAAAAAATTTAATTAATTATGTTGAAAAATAAAAACATTTTATTAGTCATATAGTAGTAATAGTATTAGTATGACCCCTTCCATCTTGTCATACAACTTCGATCTAGATCGGCTGGTATAGTAAAATTTGGTGAGATGACGTATGCTCGTGTAGTGTTGCATCGCGACTTCCAAATGACACTTGATTCAAATCTAACACTTAAGGAAACATTTAATATATGTACATTAACTATGGTATGTAGGAAACCGGGATACGATTGTAAAGTCTAAAATGCATACAACGATAAATGATCAGCGTGGATCGTTCCTACGTAAGTAAACCTTCACATGTATAGTAGCGTTTTGTCGCCAAAGACCATATATATTTTTTTATTTCCCTCACATATATTAGTAGCATAACATCAAAAAATCGGATTTTTTTTAAAGTGTCGCTTCTGAGCAAACCAATCTATGTCCAATCATCGTTGCGGTAATAGCCGCTCTCGAATCATTTCGCGATTGTTTCTAACGATGACACGGGAATGACGGGAAGATCGCTCAGCGCTATTGTCGTATCGGGAATTGCGGATATCGGAGTCCTTCATTGTTCTGTCATTACTCTCATTGTGCGATGGGGGTGGCTCTGTGTGATTCATTTGAGGGTGATCAGAAAACATCTCGATGTAAATGCGATCGTTGTCAAAGGATTTTTGCGTTGGCATAAAAGGCCATTTTGATGGCAGGCAAATATGCGGCAAAGGTTTAATGAAGAGTATTTCTATATTTATCGTCTTTTATTCGAATTTCTTCTATGAGATACAATTTAAACGTTTATCTTTTAAGTGTTTACCTTCTATGTATTTCGATTCGGCTGTCTGATTACGAGTGTCTATCTGTCACCTAGGAGAATCTCTCTAGGTGATTTAATTACCATTTTGAAGACTTTATTTGTTGTTTCTTTCCGTGATTCATGGAAGAATCGAACACTACATAAAAATTACCATGCTTGCAAATTACAAACATGTTTTGCGTGATTTATTGTTTGTATCTGCTTTATATTTCACAACTTTTCCAATAAAGTACTCAAAGCAAGCAACACAACACAATAGGCACGCGTGCATCAATAAAATTATTTTTACAAACGAATCGAGGTCCACCTACGTTGCGGTCATCTTGGGTGGACCAATAAAACCCAGATATCAGTGTAATAAGTCGGTACTTAAGAAAAAAGATATTTTTGTTTACATTACAAACGATTTATGACTCTCACCGCCGAGATTTATACAGTGCGCGCGCGCATGTAATTCAATAAATTATCACATTCGGACATTTAGTCGGAAACGCTTGAGATTGCCAGCGTCCAATACTTATATAGGGTGCTTTGATGATTTCTGACTAACGTTGATGATTATGCATTCTGGAATTATGATTTGAATCAATGATATATTTTATTTATTTTAATCGACTCACTGGTTCGTTCATTATGATTTGAATTTTGAATGTAAGTGGGTGGAACTTTTGATGAAGAATGTACTACCACTGTTTATCAGCCGAGATTTTTGCGTTGGATTGTATTGCCAGCACCCGAACTTGAAATTGTGGAAATGAATATTTTTATTTAAGGACTAATACAAGAAGGGCGGAGTTCAATCTCTAATAGGAATTAATCCCTAAAAGTGTACTAAAGTAATATATTACCTTGCTGTGTAGATTCAGGTGGCTTAAATACAATCTAGTTACGAGCTTAGTTAGTTCAGTTAAAGCTGCAAATGTAAGAGGTCCTGGGTGTGATCCTCTCCCCCTTTGCACTATTGACGTGAACCTCCTAACACAAGCCGTAAGCTCGACGGCTGGGTCAACAAATTATTATTATGTTGACATGTAGTAGTTAAAATGTTCGGGTGACCAAACAACGTGTAATATTAGTCGAATAATTTCAAAGCTATCTTACACGGCGACACATTATGTGCGTGTATCACTAAAATGTATCATAGTTCACCTGTCGATGCATGACATAACAGGTAAATCATAAAGCGAAATTTAAGCGTTTTTTCACCATATTTTTTTCGCTCCAACGGCCACGGATCTCGAGCGGTAATCCTCTTAAAGTAAATCCAGACACAAAAGATTCTTTACAATAGCGGGTTTTTATCTTCGAACTCGAAAGGTTGACGTTGCTATTGATATTGGAAAATGGAAAAAAACCCCAAAACAGTATCGTGGGAGACATAAATAACAGGCATCGATGTGACTCTTGTTGTATCGATTCTGATTCGAGTTTTTTATCTATTGATAGTCGGTCTTCCGCTAGGATGGTGATACATCCTTTGTTGACGCGAGATAAGATTTTTAATTATTTTATTTGTCACTAGTGGCATGCCCTGGTGTCGGTTGTGTGCGATAACTTTTTTAATTTTTTTTATCAAGTTTGCTAAACGTGCAGTCCACCTGATGGTAAGTGCTCACTGCCGCCCATGGACATCTCTAATAAACTCAAGACAGGATCGAAGTCCTTTCTTAGGTCAACCACAGACGCGTTGTTACCCTTGGGAACTAAGATGAAACGCGTCGGTTAAGTATGTCTCCCTAACCACCTTCAAACCAGAACACAGCAGCAAGAACACTGCAATTATTAGACAGAACCAGGTGTGGCGGTGGTGCTTTCTGAGTCGAACCGTAAGGGGTTCTACTACCTTCAACTGTTCAACGGTACAACAAATTACAATGAATATAATATATGTGGAATTGGCATGAAAGGTTACATGTATTATTGCTAGATATTACATTGTTAAGATTATTTATTTATAGATTATTACATTGTTACTCTGGTATTTACTATCGACCAAGCAAACTTAGTCACTACATGTGCACACCTTTAGTTTTAAACTTTTAATTTTTAAGTGGGAAAATTTGTAAACGTAGGTACCCTGTACCGTGGGACTGATGCCGAATTAAGTGAGATTCCACCCACTAAAGACCCCACGGTGACTCTTGTGTTTGTGGTACACAAGATCTCTGAAGGAACTTTAAGTGAACCCAAAAACTAACAATAACTATTCGGGGCAGAAATTTAGTAAACTTATTATGCAGTTCTATTTGAAGTATAAATTTCATTTAAATATATCACAGTATTATTTTTAATTTAATGTGAATAAAAACATTTCAAACAAATACAATCTTTAAACTTCTACAAAGGCCGCGTCAAAAGAACTCTTCTTTTCACATTTTAATAATTTATTAAATTCTAAGTAGATAATGACACCAATCTTCGGTTCCAGACAGTCATAATAAAAAGTCTCAAAATCAATACTACGCCAGTAAGCAATCGTGGTAATAACGTACTCCTGGTAATAAAGTTCGGTCTGGGAATGAGGTGTTCGTATTCTGCGGTCGGACGATAATAGCCTAATGTCGAACGATAGATTATGGTTATTATCAAAGTGTTCAATCTCGTTAGTTTCTGTTGAAATTGCATACACAATTTACCACACAAGTATAGACAAAAATCTAAATTTAAACTTTAAAATTAGTGAAGGTTAAAGTTAAAACTAAATGTACTTATGATACTAAGTGTCCGGCAGTTATATACTCGGACATATTTTCATTCACGCATTCATACTTTAGAGGATCTGTTAAGAAGTTGGCCCCGATTGTTATGGACTAAGGGACAAAGAAGAGAAAATTACTTCAAGGAGTCTAAACTACTTATTTGTTAATCTGTACTTACAGTTTTATCTAATACTTTCACTGAAACCAAACCACATAAATCTCCCGCTTTAACAGACAGACCGTGTATTTATTATTAAAAAAATCACTTAATCCGTGAAGCGATACGAAACAAAATATTTTTCGCATGGCTACGAGAATAGAACCCCATACACTCGGCGCCGGCGTGCGCGCATGTCTTTAATTTGTAAATCGAGCCGACCTAGCGCCATCTATTAGAGTCATTGACCACTCGACCACAGCCGCTACTGTACTGCGTAGCCAATTATTGTTTGAATTATACACACACAAAGACAAATCCACTTTCATTGCTAGGGTTATGCAGAATCTGTATGACGCTGTAGGAGAAATGTTTTAGCAACCCTGAGATGATACTAATTTCATCATATGCCAGGTAACCCATAAAAGCATTTTTGACCCAAGGAGCAACGAAATGCCTGTTGTATGTGTATTCCTGTTTGTCTCATCGTTATCTATTGAATTTTACCATTTATTAAGAAAATGGAGGTGGAGTGAGGAGGACTTATAAAGTGTGACGAGGTACAATACACAGTAAAACCTGCAGATTTGGTTGAGATAATGCCAGAAGACACGATAAATCTCAGTTCTGTTTGAAAATAAAAATGGGATGTTGACCACCAAAGTACTAAGTACTAAGTGGTACGCACTCTTCTTAGTCAGCTATCCTTTGACCAACCGTATGATAACCATGCCGGACCATTCAAAGGATCTTAGGTTTTGGATTGAGTTTAAATTTCCGTTTTCTGCCTAAGTGTGTATTGTTGTTTGCGTTTATACGCAGTAGTATTACTACAACACCCACACCATATAATCCTTGTGTAGACCTATGAGTACATTATTAACCATACTAGTCAAAAAAAAAAATTCATCCATAGACCTATGAGTACATTACCTATATATAATCCTAGTAGTCAAAAAAATTTAAAGTTCATCCAATTTGAACCAAAAAATAACGCGACCAATACAATTTATCATGGAAGTCAAACAGTAGTTCGGCTACTGACACACAAAACGATGTATCGAATAAAAATAAAATCAAATGGACATAATTACAATAGCAGGCAAATCGAGTCGGCGCGCATCGATGTTGCGGCGTCTTTGATGACTGGGATTGAGCTAAGCTAAACTTGGTTTAAGGGTCTTGCCACACTGAGTTTTGATATCAAAGTTTATTTTCAACTAGATGACCCGGCACACTTCGTACCGCCTGAGAATCAATGTTGTGTTAACTTATTAGTCGAATAATTTTGTGTACAGAATGCAATGTACAGAATAGAACTCCTCTACGGTTTTATTATATGTATAGATAAGCTTGTATATTGATACTGATGTGTGGTTATAAAAAAAATTGTTTAGATGAAGTATATTTCTGTCAGAGTAGTGCAAGTAGGTATGTAGATGTCAAAATATTTGTTTACGAAAGAAAGTTGTTTTGAAGATGAACCGTTGGGAAAAGGCTTGCAAAAAAATCCTACCTACCCACTTTCAAATGTGACAATTTTATCTTTTTTGTTTTTTTTTCTTCTACATTAAATTACTAGACAATCTTATCATTTGTTCATTATACTAGTTATATATCTCAGAATATCTTAAAAATGCATCATCTGGCAACACCCTAAATCATCATCCAATCACTTGATCAAATCACCATAACTGAACTCCAACTGACGATGAATATGAACTCTAACTCCAACCGATAAATTGTGTTTTCTCAAAAAAGTAAGAACGACTTGGGATCTTAGGGTTGACCGCGAAAAAATATAAGAACACAGGTGCGAACGAGACGGACACGGATAATTCGATACGTGTGAAAGTGACGGCGAAGACGCCGGATCGCTACATTTAAGACCGGTAGCTGGGATGCAGCAATTATAGTGATTTTGGTCTCAAAGCAATTCCATCGGACGATTCCACTGCATCCATCCTAATTACGTAGTTTTAGTAATCGAATTGTGTGGGGGCCTGTCGTCATTATTATGATTGCAAGGATTCGTCCGCTAATCGAAATTAAGATGCGATTCGCAATTGTTTGTTTTGCATGGCAGTGGCAGAGGAGAGGAGAGAGGGATGGTCTCTCTATCGTGCAGACATAATTAACCTATTTCGTCTTTTGTTAATTTAGTTACAACTAACTGTTGCCCGCGGCTTTGGCCGTGTTGTAAGTAGAACAAATCCTGAACAAAATAATGTTCGCACACTTATCGTTTTTACGTCTATTTACACAATATATTTATAGCCCATGTGCTATTCTATGTCTTAATCGGGTTAGTCGTTAGTCGTTTTTACTTGTACGAATTTATAAAACTATATTTCTAGATCGAAGACATTTAGTTCAAAATTCCGATTGTCACACATTCCATCAATCAAATCGGAAATTACCTAGATATAAACACTGACCTTGTTAATATCGTGTCTAGGTGCGAAATTAAATTGTCTAGAAATATCTCAGATTGACAGCACCCGTCAAACCAACAGCCAAATAGACAGCGGCAACAACATTATGTTGTAAGCCCGACGGCAAATTCACGGCAAAAAGTTAACCCTGTAATTTGGTGCGGGTCGATACGATCTGTCAATCATCAAGTCATGTCAAAGTGAAGAGATGTGAGTTTTATATCCAATTAAAATTTTCAGAGCTGCGGGATAATTTAGGTACGAAAGTATAATGTGATGTGTATTAAATTCTGAATTTTTATATCTAATTTATGCTCCACAAGACACATAACTATTGCTTTAAGCTCTATTTCATACATAAATAGAATATATACACGAATTTTATTGTATTCAGAACTAACTGAACGACGGATTTAGCAAAACTGTGCCCTAGCAAATCATTATTTTTTATGCATTAATAACCATTCTTTCTCTGTATGATATGCAAATAGTGTTACCAGAAGTCTCGATGTCCTGAAAAAAGTACTAGTAGTAAAATGTACTTGTTCGTTCTTCTTAACATAAATTTGTATTCTTCGAAGTAAATTGTGATAGATTTGTAAATAGTTTATCGAAGTGTAACAATAACATTAAAGTAAACGTGTAAAATAAATGTTTCCTCTTGATGACAAAAGGCCTGAAATTGCACATGAGTTTTGATTGAATATATGCACGTGTATGGTTTATATAGCTTGATAATCGTGCATAATTTATCTAATATATCGCACACTCTTTCCGCATCATAAAAAAACCTCGCGACACTGCTATGACTCAAGTCAACCACCTGTCCAAAAGCTCAATCGCATCTCGAAATTTCATTCCAAAACGAGAAATCTCGAGATCTGGACCGTTGAAACAATACAGCACGGAGTGCACTTAAGATCACACCGCAAGATAACCGCGTTATGGTATATTTTATTAAAATTTATGTCTTATTCCAACTTCTTGGAATTTATTAATCGGCTAATATGAATTCTGTGTGTGTTTACGCCGCACCGAAACGAATTTGATATTTTTTGTGCGCGTTTGCTGGTTTTATAGTGTTTCGATTGGCCGTCCCGGCTTGGGTGGATTTAGTCAGAATCTTGCCCGCGGAGCAATGATGGCCGAGTAGTTACGATTTGCAGTATTCAGTCTGAGAACCCAAGTTGATTTTCCAGGCATCTATTATTTTTCTATTCATGTACGCATGATAACGGAATAGTGTATGTTGTAAATGCACAATGACGTGTTTGTGCAAATCCAATCATTTTTTTCTAAGATAACTTCTTCGAATATTTATAAGTACTAGGGATCTTCCAGCGATCGTATATCTTAGAATTATCAGTTGCAAAATATCTATATTTTATACCTATAGGACAATTTTAAATATTTTTTAATACACAAGATGACATTGATTCTTTGATATTTCCGATACTTACGTCACTCAATTCACGTGTAATTGTCGTAAAAATCCTTACCAAAGTTTTTGCTTCACGTATTAATATTATGATGTAACACACAAATACACCTCTTTATAATATTAGTATAGATTGAAAATATTAGTTAGAATGGCAGGGCGATACATCGGCTGTGTTCTGTGTGTACGACAAGCCGCTTCTATAACTGCCTTGTTCGCCCATTTGTCAAGTTTCCTAGATATTTATTTATGACGGACCCTCCGCGTACAAGATACCTGACTATTTACAATTAACTGTACACTCTTCTCAATGTTCACTGGAACTTTATTGCTATATAATAAGGCTCAAACTTGAATAGCAAATAGCTTTCGGAACGCACCTTCGTATGCATGTTTGGTAATTTCCTTAGTGATACCAACTTCGGTTTTGTAGTTGAATTGTATTTATTTTCAAGGCATTAAAGGCTACATTATCATCGCAGGGACACAGTGTTAACAAATTTTTAAACACATTTGTAAAATAGAAATAAATTAAAATCCTATACGGGGTCGTTTCGACCCGGCCACCGTTTGGGCGTTAATAGATTATAGAAGTTTTTTCCTTTTGTTTTATTGGATTGACTATATTTTTTATTTGAATTTTGTGTTTTATGTCACTATTTGCAGCCTGTTAATGGGTTTACGGATAATATAAGCAAGAATTATGTTTAGTAACATGATATTGATAACTATAGTCGAAATGTTCACAATACATATTTTTTGTTATTATTCCCTATATGATACGATTTCCAACCCATAAGTTTAGTGTATTCCATTGATAACGTTGGGTCTTTTTTCTGCTGACGGTAATTTTTGTTAGTTTGAGTCTAAAGAGAGTATTATGTATATGGTTAAGGCACTTACTACATGCCTTTATGTGTTACAAAAAATAATTTATATAGCTAAGCGTAATTGGAATGACAGACAGATGATGGAGATCAAAATTTGAAGAATAAACATATATGTTCATAAACTTTTGTGACCATTATTGCCGAAATTCGAAGTATATTATACCTTTAACTAGGAGATAGCAAACGAACGTGTGGTCCACCTGTTCTTAAGTGGCCACTGTCTTCTGTAACCAACGCAAGATAGGATGGAAGTTCTTTCTTAGGTCGACCACAAATGCGTTGCTACCCCTGAGGATTAAGTTGGAACGCCTCGGTTATGTCTCGGCTATGGCCCTGACCGAGCAAGAATACTGTTATAAGGCAGAAGGTGTGGCGGTGGGGCCTCCGAAGTCGAACCGTAAAACGTTCTACCACGATTATAACCTAATAGCATAGCGATTCATGTAATATAACTTTCATATAATTGTCCAAAAAAACTTCACAAACAGAAACCATTCAAAATCCAACCACACACGAGCCATCTGTATGCAAATCACACCACACATCACCAACTTAACTGAACAAAAGTTTAAATCCCTTTGAAACTCATAAGAAGATTTGCCTTCAATTGCACTGCCTTATAAGAGAGCATAGAGGTTATCAATTTATAGGCCGAGATAGATCTTAGCTGCGACACGTTATTATTTACGCCCGACTTCGCTCCTATTCGAGGAAACACCCACGGACAGAGAAAGGTTACATATTAATGCCTTGAAGGGCATAAAGTGGCTGGAAGAGACTGGTAACGCGTAAATCACTGAAACAGAATCAAGAATCAAATGTTTTATTCATTATAAGGTATACAAATACACTCAATGAACGTCATATACATTTATTAGTCAGTGGCCATTGGCTTTTATCCCATTAAGGTCCTCAGGCCGTGGTAGACCGGGAGAAAAAAGCCGGCGGAAAAAAATCCCAGCACTCTTTTAATAATAATAAAAGGATAGTGACATAATTAGAGAATATGTATGTGGAAATTCATTTTTTTTTTCTTTAAACTTCTTGTGTCCATAAAATTATTTATTAAAAAAGAATAAGTAGATTAAAAAAAATAAGTAATTTGAACGGATTCGTGTTGCAAGGAAAGTGAGCACGTTGAACAATTTAGTTCCAGCTTAGTTCTCAAGGGTCAAACAACGCAAGCAACCTTACACAAGAACCCAATCCTTTCTGGGTTTGATTTTTTTCTTTTTTTTATTGATTTAAGCCTAGCGAAAAGACAGGCAAGTGACCTGATGTTAAGTGATCGCCGCCGCCTACGGCCATTTGCAACACAAGAGATATCACTATTGCAACTCTCGAATTTCTCTGTCACTTCCAGTATACACATCTCTGCGTCGTAGAAGGAACAGAGTGGTCGTACGGTGTGGTCACCGACTCGCTATTTGTTGTTCTTATATCTTTTATTGTACACTATTATATTGTTTAGCCTTTGTACCAGAACGTGGATTCATATGAAATAATTCTGAATGCTAAATGAATTCATTACTAACTCAGTTAACTTGAACTTAGGTACTGTTAGAGCTTTTAACTTAGAGCTTAGAAGTATGGAATTTTATTTAGCGCTTTTACCGGGATGTTGTTTCCTATGTTCGCCTAAGTTTAATGGCGTATTTGATTAGAAGTCTGTCGTGTCATACATAAAACAATAAGTCCAATAAATTTTTAAATTGTTTTAGTATTAATCTCACTCAATAACTATCTGCAATCTCAATGCTATATCTTATGTTCTTATGAATAATCATCTTTATCATCTATATTTTTGCCTTATGCTTAAAAGGTGGCATTCGTGCTGCTGTGTTCTTGCTTTGCTTGGCTGGTAATTGAGAGTCACTAGGTGCGAGTATTTCGATTCCTCCGTGATAGATATCTTTGTCGACCAGATAAAACTTAATGACTTACACATGCACAGTACAGGACAGTGTATGGCTGGGTAGGTAAAGTAGATTTTTTTTTATAACTAGAAGACAGCAAACGAGCATGGGAGCTTGGGAATCGAACCCAGGACCTACCAATATCGTGGTATGTCGTCCATTGCGCCATACAGGTCGTCATTTCCTCCTTCAAATCTCCAAACGACGTCACAAAACGAACACAAACAAAGAAGCCTATTTAGCCTAAGTTTCCACGTATCGTGAAGAGTGAACGAACTCAGATGCTGGCGATAGCTGGACCCATCGCGATGCAACGGTCACGTACCGACAGCACGAAGTCACGGATAAGTCGGTCGTAAAACGAGGAATATTGTAATCGTGATGATTACTCGACGAACGATTGAAGGAAAAGGAAATGCTTGTTTGTTATACCTACTCGCTTTTGTCCACGGCTTTGGCTGCTTTATAAGTTAGGACAGAATCTTGGGCCATTACCAATGTAAAGAAACGCCCGCTCCCATTATTAACTAAATTGGTAGTAACTGGAAGGTGGTAGAACTTTTTACGGTTACACTCCGGAGGCACCATCGCCACGCCTATTTCTGTCTTATACCAACAGTGTTCTTGCTGCCGTGTTCTGGTTTGGAGGGTGTGGTAAAGTAGACATA
>DWNJ01000651.1:0-14349 GCA_018250275.1 Udranomia eurus
CTCTAGTACCTATAATATTATTATATGAGTCCAAAATATAATCCATTCTAATGAACTAATGTCGTCGAGCTAACACGTAATAAGTAAGTTTTAAGCATCCCGAACCAAGAAGAATAAGTATTATAATAAGAATAAGAATCTTAAATAGTATTAACCCTGTCAGAATCTAACTCGATTTATAATTCACTAGAAGCACATTTGGGAAATTAGCGACACACGTATCTCCGTAATCAGCCGATGGAATTTCTCAATCGCTAATCAAGCAAGCTACGCACGTAAATGTGTGTGCGTCCTTGTTATGTACGACTACGACTTTTTACGTCGACGACATTGTCACGATTATTTTGGGTGATATCTATACATATAATAAATCTGTAAGTGATTGCTGTCTGGACATGAAAGATATCTAAGAGAAAACCAGTTTTAGGGGTCTTTATTAAAGTATAGAACACAAAAGATCTTTATATTGTATTCAATGCCTACTTATTAAAAGTTCTTAGATGCCATAAGAATAGGAAAGTAATAGGTTGTAGTATTTTAAGCCGTGTAATACAATTGATTAACATCAAAATATAGTTTGTTCACGACTTAAATAAAAAAAATACATGATTAAAATATATATATGTATGTCGGAGGAAAGCCTTTGTTGCATAAAAAAGACACTTGATCGAAAATAGTATTGTGTCTACCCTCGAGAAAACGAATATCGTGCAATCACGTCACTTGGCTCTGGCTATATAAAGCTGTGTCTATCGTTGACCAAAAAACAGAAGCAAGTCGGCCGCCAGCGGAGGCGCTGCTCCGTGACTACCGTGACCATGAAGGAATAACTGCTGCTCCCGAGTAAAAAAGTAACATGCAGCCGTGATATTGATACGTGTATATCAGTTTGGTTGGCTATTAGATCTGGTGAGGCTCCGGGTGGCTAAGGAGAGGTTGGAGGCGGCTAGGGGCAGTGGTCCTAGTAATTATTAATGAGTCGGTGTATTACTTTAATGATTATCCTGTACTGTTGATTGAGAGTGTAAATTGTGATGAAGTATCGTTTAAACAATAAGTCAGTAGTGTATCTTCTGGTATCTGACTCTTAGTCTTAGTTAGTTTTTATTGTGGTATTGTTGTGATGTAGTATATTTTAGTCCATACGATTAACATGTCGTAACAGTGCGATCGTGTCTTACGTGCTAAATACCTGCAGTTCACCTCAACTACCAACAATGGTCTATTAGCGTTATTGGAGCGAAATCCGCTAATTACGCGATTAATATTGTAAGGGAGCAATTCCATGTAAACTGGTGTTTCCTTGATTAGGACGATAATATAATTGGGATTAAGGAACGGGATTAGAATATTAACCGAATTCCATTCGAAGTTGTATTTTCTTAGTTAATATTTAAATGAGCCATGCAGAATATATTATGTAACTAGTTTTTGCCATTGCGGCTTTTCCCGCATTATAAAGTAAATAAAAAGTAAAATTTTGGGTGATTCCATGAAATATGAAAAAATACATGCACTCCCTTTCTACCTACCTACCTTATGAGATCGAAGTGATTCCATAGATGGTTCTTACTTATAGTTTGTCCCAGTAGATGGCGCTGCTAAGTATTTCATTCCTTATATACTTTGTATAAAATTTAACTTATGTCCTACCCTATAAACCCCTCTATGTTTCAGCATTAAAACCGTTTGGGGTTGAAGTTTTGGGGCAACAGTGAGCACTTACCATCAAAAGGACTGCATTCTCGTTTGCTTGCTTACTATGTTTTTAACCGCCGAAAAAAACTCGGGAGGTTTTCAATCGACACGTACCTATTTTTGTATATAATTATTTTTATATGTTAGACCACGCATAACTTTTTATAGTGTAGACCAATTTTGATAATTCTTTTTTTAATGAATAGGTATACTCCGAACTTGGTCTCATAAAGGTAGAAAAATAGGGGATGATTGCGTATTTATTTACTGATTTTACTAAGTTATGTGTACACAAAAACACACAACAGCCACCCGGTGATGAGTCATTGTTCACTCACTGATTGTAATACTGAATTGTAAGTTGTTCCGTTTCGTCGGTTAAATATTTGTGTTAAAACGTTACTTATTCTAAACAGCGAGTTATATTTGTTATTCCATAACATAAGAATACCAGCTGTCTAATACCTGCAATAAATAAATCACTTTCATGTCATCAAACTTTGAAGGTTTTGAACACAAAGATTTAAGTTTATGAGAATTATTTAAGTGGAATTGTTTATGATATAATAGATATCTGTAGACTTTAGCAAATTTCACTAAATCAAAGAGTAAAATGTTAATGCTAAACTACCATAGACGCGAGCGCTATATTTTAGTCAACAGAATCGGGAGGAATTGATTATAAAGCACTCTGCTATATTCGCGTTCACGCCAGTTTAAACAAGATGCTGTGATAGATACAAGGACTGCTTTGAAATTTACATTTTGCAAATGCATCTGATGTATAATGTACCTGTGTTATTATTATTACATATACCTATCTACGTTATCTAAAACGCGTATAGAATTAATTGCCATGATTCCCGTCCCCATTGGTATCTTGCTCAATATTTTCACCCGAGCACACTATAATATTCTATCAAATGTCGAGGATAAAACATCCAAAGTCCAATTAATATTATAAATGCGAAAGTTTCTGAAGATGTTTGTTACTGTTTCACGCAAAAACTGCCGAACGGATTTAGATAACGCTTGACAGCTATTTATATAGACATCAGAATGGTATATAAGCTTATAAAGGTATCGTGTTAATTGGCCACGATATAACGATACGTGTCAAGTAAGTCGGAAAAAATCTGCCATATTATTTAATACATAACGCAGGCAAAGCCATATTTATATTTGCGACGTTGACATCAAGAATGTAACCACGAGAGCATTAATCCTCGACAAAACACGACATGGCGTAAGGATCGTCTGCTAATTCAAGCAGACAAGCAGATGTAATTAATTCCCGTGTAATTACTTGGCAGTAGAAACATAAAAAGCACTATGCGCCCGTTTTTATGTATTTACAACGTTCGGTTCTAGAATCGAAGCATTTATGTATCTTGTAGTCTTCATATATTTGCGACTCGTTCATTTCTGAATTCATTTCTTGTAGTCTTCATATGTTCACATCAAGAATCGAACCACGAGAGCTTTACCCCAACCAAACACGGCACGTAAGGATCACGCCTGCTAATTCAAGCAGACAAGCAGGTGTAATTAATTCCCGTGTAATTACTTGGCAGTAGTCGGCAGTGATTTGCGAGACGCGGGTGGAATTATGTAACTAATCACGCAGGCCACTCACTCGCTTAAACTATTTCAGTATTTAATAAGATGAAGCAGATGCGCGCATAGTTGATAGTTTTAGAGGGCTTAGGAAATCCGTGTTTGCGTTTTGAGACGCGTACTTAATGCGATACTAAATAGTAACGCTAAATGATTAAATTATGGATTTGACTTATACAGTATTCACATTAAAATACCTACATCGAACATTAACGACTTGCAGATCCGACCGACCAGATTTATCCGACCATCTGCCTATAAAATGTCCAAGTACTGTTAATCCATCGATAGACAGTTGATTAATCAATTCATCGATTTATTATTTGATTGATTGATTGACTGCCACTTTCGTCAGAATGGAATAATTCCCGTAAAGAAACGTCGGTAAAGAACGTCGACATATTCGACTCGAGCTCGTCTTAGTAAAGTACCAGGAATTCATTTCTATTCTGTAATCCGTAAGAAGCTTAGATATAATGGTAGACTAAATATAATCAAAACAAATCATTTTAATAAATATACTTAAAAATCGAAGTTACTTAAATGTTGGTTATGATTATGGATGCATGAGACAAAAACCAGTAAACGCATCCCTTACTTTTTACTCAGGCATTGTTTTTCCTCAGAATCGCTTTAGTAGTGGAAGAGTTTCCTATCGTTTTTCGTTCTGGGAGTCGTACAAGGCATTTCTATTCAATATCAGCGCTCTATCCGTGCACAATGTTACAGCGTAAACATATTGTATTGTAATATGTGCGGAGGCAACGTGAATTCACTTCAAAGCGGCTGTTTATGCCTCGTTAGACGCAGATTTCGTAAATTCTATGCCGTTGTGGTTCTGTTATGGCGTCGTACAATGAATTTGTGAAGGAAGTTTAGGAGTTACGTTCTCAACGTTGAGTTGGGAGTAAAGTGGATGTGCGTTATATACGATAATGTGTTACATCGTTTTAAGGTGAAAGAACCCAATGGTCCTTAATATGGATTAACATCACTGTGCTTCAGTGTACTTTTTAGTGTAAACTGTTAGAGGGATTTTAGTTTGTATAATATTTATGGAATAACGTTACATATATGGGAACTGACTAAACATACGCGCCGAACGAACTAATCGTAATTGTGTATTTCAAATCCGTTTATTCGTCTTGTCTTGTTGCCACGAGTGATGCTACAAGTCGTTGCATCAGCCGAAAACTTTGATCCTTGACTCTATACCTATAAAATAGCCTACAACCATAACTAAACGTGGACTTCTTTTTCCAGGTGAAAGTAATGCTCCGAGTGGGTGCATCGGGCGAGGGTCCGTTCACGAGCGGTACCCAGACCTTCTCCCTGGACAAGCGCAAGAAGCAGGTCACGTTGTGCGAGACAGCACCGGCCGCCACCGCGCCCGAAGACCGGAAGGTCGGCGTTGCTGCACCCAAGATGTTCGCCTTCGATGCCATCTTCTCCCAGGATGACTCTCAAGTACGTTAGTCTTAATTGATATAATAATAATAATAAATCGCACATCAGACTCATATGCGTGGGAAGGGTACTTCCCTAGAATTTCCTGTATCGTGGGTGCCACGGTCTCGTTGAGAATTTGATTGTTCGAATGGTATGAAGAATTTCGAATCCAGCATGTCTATTTATATTACATTATCACCATGGAAATCTGTACACTCAATGTCGTTAGTGCAAAAAGGACATAGGGTACATTTTAGACAAAAAATACAAACTACCGCGAGCGAAACCGCGGATAAGTGCCAGTGCATTACAGCTACGAGCGATTAAATAACTACCGTCGGTAGCCAAGATCGTTTGGTTACACAACCGGGTAAATACGTACATTATCAAGTCCATTCATCAGTTAAAATGCTCCATAAACGACATCGTCCGGATTATGTTCCTAACATTTTAAACGACATTTTAAAAGGTTCGAGAATGTTCGAATATTTTAAAAATGCTACCGTCGCGTCTCAGCTCCTTACAACGACCCACTTCGCAGGTTTTAAAAATAAGAATTATCTCCCAGTGTTCCCGGATGTTCCCGAAGTCGTATCGCACGCTCCCTGGCGGAAAATAAAGAATACTATTACACAAAAGTGTTCTTCCAGCCCGGAGTAAGTTACTGGACTTTATTTTTAAACAAACTTTAGTTTACCAACGATGCAGTGCACTTAGTAATATTTAAATTTGAAATGGGACCTTATTTTTGGTGGGATATTTACTTTTTACGTTTCTTACTTACTTACTTACGTGAAAAAAGTAGTTTTAGGTTTAACAGATGATTGATATCATCCATCTATCCATTTTATCTATACTAATAATATAAAGAGGAAAGGTTTAATTGTTTGTTTGCATTGAATAGGTTCCGAAACTACTGGACCGATTTGAAAAAATATTTTACCTATCGAACCCTTACCACACTATCCCTGATGAATATTATAGGCTATAGAATATTTTTAAAAAACGAATCCGGATGAAACACAAGTGTGAAAACGAATACCAAAAATATCCTTATGTTGCCTACGCTGCAAAATTATACTTATGTCACAATAACTAGTCACAACAAACATTCAGACGGGCTTGGTTAGTATTTTTCAATTTATGGGGTATACTGTACCCACATATGGCACCACTTGCTCCAATGCAATTTGTTTATTCAAAAATATATGAACTACAACTGAAGCACAAATTTATTAACGCCACAGTGACGTCATTAAACCAACTTGTGACCGCGCCTAACGTAGCTGCTGAAATAGTATACGATCTGTCCTCATCGTATACGATCTATACGAGCCGGACCTATGCACGTTGTTGCAACTATTGTTCGTACCAATCCATTCATGTTTGTGTATAATTGATATGGACTTCATTGTTAAAAACAGCTTTTTGTGTTGTTCATAAAAGCTACGTAATTTCGGCCCAAAAGCCGAAATTTAATGGCCTGTGCTACAGACCGAGAAACCGAAAAGGTATAAAATGTTTATAGATCTGCCGCTTTGATATGAGAAAACAGTGCACATCGTTGACGGGAGTATAAATTATATGGAGACTCTATTGTGCAGGTGTGCATGACGATGGCTCCCGCATCAACTATCGTATGGCCAAAAAGTACAGTTTACAGGAGAACAGAGAGAGTTTACTTTTAATGTCAAGCACTATTCCCTCGATTTAGACAAATGTTCGATAAACAGTGTTTCAAATGACTTCGTGCTCTACACAGATTGATCGGCCGTAGACTTACGTGAAGATTCGATTAAGTGGGCATTTCAGGCGATGAGCCTTTATACACTATATTAATATAGAATCAAGAATCAAATGTTTTGAATTCATTACTGGCTGACACGGCGCACGTCACACCGCCACCCTATCCCCGTCCCACAACATTTTTATTTATGAACCGATTTTTGTTTCTGGGATTAGCGTGCACAAACGCACAGACAAACAGACAACAATTCTAGAAATATTTCTTTTTAGTTCTGTTCGTTAAATAAAGAACCCTAAAATGGCTTTCTCTTAGATATCTTCCATGTACAGACAGCATTCACTTACATATTTATTATATGTATATTAAGGTGTACAAATAGACTTAATGAACATCATATACATTTTCTTTAGTCAGTGGTTCGGCTTTCAACTTCAGGCTATGGTTATTTGGAACCCATCTCATACTAGTCATCATACAAGTGTAGCACCAAGGCTATTATACATTATTACATAGCATAGCATAATAAGCTTTCATCATCGTAATATTTTTGTGGCTTTATTTTATTGCCTCCGTCGTAAAATCCACACTTCCATGCACCATATTTACTCATGGTTGGGATGACGTCACCACATCTTTCAAATTAGTGTAATATTTCCAAGGGTTTTTATAGCTCGGATTATACAGTATTGCTTGTTAATATATACTCTCTTTTTAAATCAAATCATTTATTTGTCAAGTAAAGTTAGATTACATGGTGCGAAAAGATTTAAGTTCGCGTAGGCACTTCTGCCAGGTATTGGCGTTCAAATGTTATAAAAACAGTTTTATTAAGTCTTTTATTATTGAAATCTGAATGTAGTCGTTGATATCCCCAACTTTTTTTTTATTACTGAGGTAGCCATCGAGCATGCAGTCCACTTGATGATCAACTATCAACCCAAGACAGGATCGAAGTTCTTTCTTAGCTCGTTAAGTATGTCTCCCTGACACACCCTTCAAACCAGAACACAGCAGCAAGAACTGCTATTATAAAGCAGAAATGGGCGTGGCGGTGGTGCGTCCGGAGTCGAACCCATAGTTTCCTGATTTGATGAGGGTTTTTAAAGCCGAGATCAAGAAGATACTTTCTTCCGAGTTTTTTTATTGTACTGGCCGTGCATACTGTACGTGAGCAATTGCTCAAAATTAAAGAGGGTCACTTCAGATCTTTCGTCACTCCTTTTTACTTCCAACAGCTAAGATGGGATCCAAAAACACCCTTCGAAGCACAACACTGCTGCTGGGACATTAGCTGATTGCGATTCTTAAAAAAGTTTTAACTTACGAAATACTGTCACAAAATTCGCGTGACCTCATGGCTGTAACAACGCAAGGAAATATTACCAAGTAAATTCTTTGTAATACGCGGCAGTTTAAAGAATTCTATTACCGCATAATTCCCTAACTCGGGTCGTTGACAAACACGACAGCCGTTGTCGCGGCCTTCAAAACAAAGTGTTTCATCACCAACGATGAATTATTTTAACGCTTTCGTATAATATTCATTCTGTCTAATGGAGAAGTAATGTATGCAAGAATAGCGCCCTGTATTCTGCTTAAAAGGCTTAATTGACTAAATCCTACGGGGTACCTAGGGCAAAATTTCTATCACTAAAGTACCCAAACAAGAAAAAAATACAAACAAAACCCACACATATGTAAATATTTATAATTTACATTTAAAACGAACACAAAATCCGTAAAATGAACAATAAATTTACACGCTCATGATCATATAATGATTTAGTATCTAACACAGATTTATTGAAACAACTACACTTTTAATAACGCTCGCCGCTCGTTCCAAGCCTACAGTAGAACACGCGCATTTACCTGAATTTCATGCACAAAATTTTCTGGAAGAGTTGCGAATTTTCATGTTTAAATTGTTGAAAGGCCTCGCCGTACGCCGTTAGGGAATTGCAAACTGCGCTCCGCGTAGAATGCACATTTTTTGAGCTGAATCCTTAAAACTTGGGAGGTGCTCCCGAAATGTACATTCAAGAAACTTTAAGTAACCTACTGCGACTGCTATATTTTTAAAATGAATAGCTTAACTTTTTATGGAAGAAACTTTAACTTCTTACTTCTCGTATTTTATTTCACACGATGATGCGAAGTACATTATTATAGAATAAGTATGTATTTTACAATTAAGATATCGTAAGATTATTGTATTATTAGTTTATTAGTATTACTGCACTATCCTGCCCCATTTAAGTTTACTTTTTACTATTTCTACTTACAGTATAATTTTCCTTTATTATTATAACTCTTATAATATTATTTGCTTATAATGGGTTTATGAACTATCATATCAGTAACAGATCAGATTCTACTAACAAACAAATAAACTGAGTCAACTTTTTAAACAAGTCAAGTTAAATACGGATACAGACATATAAAGGTAAAAAAAACATATTATTATGTCCTAAGCTTGGGTACAACCGAAAAGTTACGGACCACACGCGCTTAATCCACTTTCACTGCACACAAAACAAATCTACCCTCCGTATAAACCAACGCTGCGGTCTGCAGTCGTCGCTACCATTAATATTGCGTAATCCTCTTTATCTGACACAGGAATCAAGCAATACCTAATAATAGCAAGGTCCAGTAGGAGCTGACCCTTAACTTTGCTAGAGGTTTTTTTCTGTATATCACATCAGTAGATCGCACAAAATCTATTTTGTAAAAAGAATACGCTCGTAAACATTCTATGCTTTTACCTACAGAGGTCTAAAGTAGGTCCTTATCAATAACAATTCTCCAGAATGCGGCATAAGAGCATATTGATCTGATGAGAATTTTATATTACATTATTATAATTACGATTGCTTTGTTAAATTACTGTTCCTTACCGATCATTGCCGCCTTAACTTTAAAACGGGAAACAATTAAATTTAATTAAAGCTAAATATGAGATTGATAAAACTTTTTTCAATCTCATATTTAGCATGGTAGGTATATTTGATTGTGGAATTTATGAATTATTTATTCTTGAATCACATTTCTGCTCTGGCCAGGATCGTATTGATAAAATAAAAAAAAATACAATTGATTTGATCATGATCTATGATTAAATTTACTAATTTTATTTAACTTAGGTCTCTGTCAGCTTTCAATTTAAAAAATTTTAAACATATCTAAATAATTTTAAACATATATAGATATCTCATTACATTCTCATAAAATATTATTTATTATTTATTAGATATCTCATTACATTCTCATAAATTCATACGATAATAACGAAGTCGATGCTTCAATTAGAACTTCCTTCTTATGAGACTCAGGATTTGTTTGTGAAGGAAAACTTGCGAACACAAACAGAACTTTCTTGGACCGCATTGGACGCAGCTTCCTCCATTGTTGTTCATATTTCTAGAGAAGTTGCTAGTGAGTGGCATATTTTGCCATTGGAATGGCATATTTTGAACTGAAAATTACAATACGGAAAAGTTTCTTTAGAAATGTAAACAGTTGCTTTGTTGCCAAATATTACACCGTCGCAAATGTTAATAAGCGTATAAAAATTTAAAAACCGCGAAAATTTAATTTTACAAGCTAATAATAACAAGGTGTGCGCTACTCCAATTCTCCTTTGAAGCAACAAAGCGTAATAAAACAATTGAACACGCATGCATATTTGCATAATTTCGACAAACTATTAATTTAATTACTCAAACCCTCAAAGCCAATAAACCCGTAAAATAAGCGCACTCCACATTTGTATCGCAAATAATAAATAATATTCGCGTAAATACCAAAAAGCCTTGTTAATTATTACTACCGGAATACAACACTAATACCTACAATGTTGATCTCGTTGCCAAAACGCCGAAAATTGAGTGGAATAAATGTTTCGAATGTGAATTAGGGGCGTAATTACGGCGGCTACAAATTAAGCTTCGGCAAGTGGTTAATACGGTGTCAGATAAAGAGGATTACGTGATATTAATGGCGCCGATGACTGTGGTGCCTACAGGGAAGAATATCGATTGCTGTTAGAATATTATGATCTTCTTTGCAATAAGACATTTGGGATAGGACATATGGCACCGGCCTAGGTTATTTTTTAATATTTTTCGCTAAACTATTATACCTTCAAGATATTCATTGAAAAAAAAATAACATTATCCCAATGAGAAACGCACAGATATAGGGCCTGAACGAAAGTACACAGCGGAAACAGTAAGACATGAAAAAGTCAACGGTTCTGAGCTTAGGAACGGCTGTAATTTCAACGTCGGAGACAGACTCTAAGCCATGAAAAACGTCAAGCGTGTTTTTGAGTTGAAAACAGTTGTAATTTCAAAGTCAGAAACAGCCTCTAATTGTATTATTTACTGGTCCAAATAAAAATAGGAGTGCAGTACAGACCGATTATGGCCGCGCCACTGCGCCACCGTCGGTATACCTATAGATATAGATGTGTACTGGAGCTATCAGCTATAACTCAGCTAGCTGGCGGCTTAGGGGTTTAGTGCGCGCCACTGGCCTGCCAACGCACTCCCCCTGACAGTCTACTCCTACATGTATATTCCTACTTATGATATAATGAATTACTTTTAAATCACATAGGTCTGATTATTGTTCGTTTGAACTTCTCTCCATTTTACATCAACACCGAACTTTACTGTTTACGTTTAATGTGTGATACAGATATCTGAAAACGTATGGTAAAGTAAACGAGATCTTTTCTTATTTTCTTAAAAGAATTAAAATAAAAAACCGAATCCTCTTTTTAAGATGAAGACACGATATAAGCCTAGATAATTAATTTAAGGAATTCGTAAACTAAGACCTATTTATTAAGCGCTAACTGAACTTGGATTGGATTTAGATTTAAGTAGATAGACCACTATACTGACCATACTAGCAGTGGAGAAAAACATAGCGAAGGAATTTTATGTACGTACAAATTCTATTTCATTTTATTCTATGCCCAACTTAGTGATAGTCAAGTTTTTCTTAAGTTTGAAAGAGTACGTTTCTGTTCTTCCCAGAACTGTGAATAGGAATTCATTCCAAGGGATGCAACAAGAAAAGGGTATTATGATAAGGTAAGCCGAACGCCGAGACTGTAATTGGAAAAAATCTAATTTTTTTTAGTTTTATTTTAGCAACCATCACCTTAGTCAACGAAATGTATGCAAAGCGTTGGTTCGAATCGGTTAATCCTAGGCTGATGTAGATTATCCTGTCATTGGAAAGCACTGCGGCAGACTGATACGGCTCATATTCGTATCGTTCTATCTACTATATGAACGTAGATGTAATTGGCTAATCAAAACAGTTAATGTAATAGTATTTTGTGTTCCAAGTTAAAAAGATAATTTGGGAAATGCAAAAAAGTGCACGCCTTGATTAACTAGGTACAACGTTAATTAGATATGAGTATCAAAACAATTATGAAAAGTAAATAATATAATTCAAGCCACTCAAGTGACGGCCCATTGTTTCTTTTTTTGTGTTGTGTCAAGTGAGTGTTTCTTAACATAAATGGCCTTCGCAGTCCCGTGTTTATTTTATAATTAATATTTATAAAAAAAACTATAAGTAATCCTTATAGTTTTTTTAACGTCATTGATTAGGGTTTGTCTACTCATAAATATGAAAATATTTGGGGAAAAATATCTTGATTGGTAAAGTTTTTCATTCATGTTTTTGGATGAAACTGGATTGTGTAATGGACGGCAGACCAACATTTTGATTAGCATAATTTAATATATACATGGATATTAGAAAACTTTAAATGTTATTTAATTTTTCTAATACGCCAATATTTATTCTATAAAAGTACGAAAATAAACTATGTTTATTATTACGGAAAAGTGTGTGACGACATAAAACATGGCAATTGAAAGTGAGCAAATACCTATTTAAAAATCAGTTAAAAGTAAAGAACTACCTCTTCGAGACGTGCAATAGATAAAAAATATAGAGAAAAAAGAATAGCGTTAGCGTTCTAGTTACTTTAGTTATCTATTCATTTATTTAAAACTATACGAACGATGTGGTCAGGGAAACGCAATGCATACCAACATGAATATCAGACAGAAGTTCAATACTCCCTGGGACTGAATGCAGAAGTCCATGGTCAGCAGGGACCACTTACCACGTATTACAAGCTCGTTTGCTACCTAAATATAAAAAATATTGAGTACCATATTTAAATTTTTTTTATGCCTGGGATGTAGCAAACGAGCATGCAGTTTCCTGATGGTAAGTGGTCACTGCCGCCCATGGACATCTGTAATCAAACCAAGACAGAATCGAAGTTCTTTCTTAGGTCGACCACAAATGCGTTGCTACCCCTGAGGACTAGGTGGAAGGAGGCTAGGAGTGGAACGCCTCGGTTAAGTATGTCTCCCTGACCACACCCTTCAAACCAGAACACAGCAGCAAGAATACTGCTGTTACTGTAGAAATAGGTGTGGCGGTAGTGCCTCAGGAGTCGAACAGTTTCAAGGTTCTACCACCTTATACACGTCGATATCAATACGATTTTTTCGGATACATAGCTGGCGACGTCGCCATGATGTTGTTGTAGCCAAGTTGTTTTTTGTTTCTTTTCTGCTTTTAATTTATTTTTTACTTTTAATACATTATCGTTTTAAAATTTTCACCGAAATTTTCACCGGTGCGTTCATAGAGAGCGGAAGTAGACTTCAAATTGAAAACTGTACCGACTATAAAAATAGAAATGGTGACCATACAATACCGAACACAGAACGCAGGATGCACCGGAAATAGCAGGTAAGTACCCTTCTTCCGGTTTTTTAATGTGACCGGATACGCATAGTCTTTTATTTGACTTATTGTTTTTTTTCCTAAACTGTACGCATTTCACATCTAATATAAGCCTGTATTTAAATAAACCTGTGAACAGAAGTATTATTGTTACAGTCGCAGTCGATTACGTTAACACCGCTACAGCTGCCATAAGTGATCTCTGCCTTATAAGCACTTACAGGATTTGCGTGGCAGGCATCTTTTATATTAAAAATCTATGGTTCCTAATAACCTTCGCTTCCCTACCATTATGTTGACTGAGTAACTATGTGCTACAAAAATAAAAACATATCGTAACAAAAATGTTAATAACAATAACTATACATAATGGTATATTTTATTTCACTATGTACGAGTCATATTTAAAGAAAAATGTCACCAAACTCTAGTTATTATTTTATCCACATCAAGTTTATAGACGCGGATAAGCTCAATAGTCATGTTATGAATGTTTACATTGTAAACAACTGTAACATGACTTAGATCAAATCGGCCAATACCCGATACGGACAAGCCTTGAACCGCTGATATGGCAAAAAGATATGATAAGTCTTCTTTAACACTTAATGTAAATAGAATCGAGTCTGCGTTGCTTTTAAATAGATCATATTCTCACCATTGTTACGAAGCGTTAAAATATTCACGTACTATGAAATATTAGTTCGTTTCACTATGTTTCACACATTTCACTATGTATCATTGTGCTATGGAACACCTAAGAACATAGGCAATATGATTTAAATACTCGTAATGACAGGCAACATGTTCTATTGCAAGATTTGAAACGTTAGCTGATCACACGTTAGAGTCGATGACCACTGGTTTTTTATTTTGAAGTTAATTTGTCATTAGAATGTATTTTTGTGTAACTTTTTTTCATAAGTTTTCTCATTTGTGCTCGGTCGGTGACTGTAAACAAAGTGTTGATTATGAATAAATAAATAAAAACAATTTATTACTAGCTCTAATAAACAATCATGTAGATCATGAAGTATGTGCTG
>DWNJ01000652.1:0-14340 GCA_018250275.1 Udranomia eurus
TGAATAATGGATGACTTAATTTCATCGACTAATTAGCTGAGACGGGCTTCAATTAACGCAAAAGGATTCAACCAAAATATTTCCATGAAATAAAGCAGTGTTTTCTGTATTTTTTCGAATATGCGAACCTTATTGAAAAAAAAAACTTATGGTGACACCCCCTACTAAGCTTAATAGCTTTTGCGCCCCCAGATCTTAATATACATATTTCTAATGAATTTTTCTTTTTTGTTCTATCATATTAATGTAAAAGAAATTGTGTGAAATAAAAGGCTAGTTTTTAGTAGTACCCAAAGACATTTGTTTTTTTAAGCAGTAAAGCATCGCGACCCACAGTCTCAAAAACACTAAAATAAAGAAAACCTTTCAGCATAAACATTCTCCATAAAGTCTGCACCACATTCGGCGCCTGTTAGCTTTCCGAGCTTAATGATGTAATATTTCAACCACGCAAGTCTTGGCTTCAGTTCCAGAAAACTTTTTATATTACCTATACGGTACAGTCATCATTTATCTTCAAACATTTACTCGGGGATATCGAACAGTAGACAAACATTATGTCTATTATTCACTGAGTAACTTCTCGTATTAAAATGATGTACTGTGCAGTAATTCTCGTAATATGAAAAATTGAAATGTCATCAAAGTTTAGAAATCGCCGTATCCAAAACCCGGTATTGACTCGTATTACTCTCGGTCGAACGTTAACTCAATCGATTCGTAGCCTAAGCTGCACAACAGCGACATTTCAACTAGAAACTTGTTAATGATCGAATTGAAAATAAATAGCAGTGTAGAGATCCTTAAGTTAAAAATGCCCCTCCACTAAAAATAATATGTGAAAGCGTATATTTATTACAACAAACATTCTATTGAAGTTTTGTTACGTGAATTAGGCCACTGACGGTCACAAAGTCTATCCCATAACATGTGTACACTGTATAGGTTCTTACAAAATAAATTATTCGTAAATTACATGTATGACTAGAGACATTTATTTCAATTTGTTTATGTTACAACTAAACGATCCACTTTAGTAATTTCTTAAAAAATATTAGCGCGTTTACAGAGCTCAGCATCTCAAAAATACGAGGTGTCCACAAAATCCCCGAGCTTTACAAGAATAATTTTATTCAACCACGCCAACCGGGATGAGGGGTTTAAATAATTTTGAAGGGATTAAAACGCGGGGAGTAATTAAGTTCGTTTTTAAACAGCGCCATTCAGTTAAGGGTAAAAGATAAATTTTAGAATTCTAAATTCTTAAGACCTCTACCGTTTGCAACACATATGAATAAGTACTCGTAATGGATAACATTACCAAAAATAAGCTGGAATATACTTCAACTGCTAATTTTTACTGCTAATTTAAACTCAGCACGTTAAACGATTTATCATCTTCAATGCGTATTAATCTAAGCCTACTTGAAAATAATATAGGATGTCAAATAAACATTTTTTTTACACGAAGGTATTCGGTATATTTTGAAACATAACTAATTACCTAAAATTATGTTTCTAAAATAAACAATATTAAAACAGATGTGACGTATGCTGACAAAAGGTTAGACACAGAACATTCAGAATAGTAGGATTTACTTAATATACTCAGTAAGTCAAACAATACTCTGAAACTAGACAAAATTACACTGCCATCTCCGGAGATGAATGTGCCAGTGAGAGAGGCTATTTATACTGAGTCTACGTAACTTTGCAGATGGCTGGCTTAAATTTAATATTGGTCGCTCTGTTCTTTCACACGAAGTTTCCACTAATCCTTCGCTTCTCATCTCGCGTTGATCATCGCCGCTTGCAATTTTTCCTCAAAGAACACTGAAAATATCGCGTGTTTCGTTCAAAAGTGAAATATACCCCCTTTGTTCTAACAGAAGATTACCCTAATCACGAATCGTTTCTCTGCTGTCAGATATCTCGTTTCACTTTTCATCTTAGCAGTTGGAATCCTTTTTAATTAAACTTCACTGTACCTATTTCTGTTTTTTTAATGAGCTAGATATTTGTATAACACTGGGCATGAATTTATATAACATTGGATCTATCTGATTAGTTGCGAATCTTAGCATTTGGAATCCTTTTTAATCTTGTTCTTCTTGTTTTAATTATCTAGATCTCAATATATATTTTTATAACACTGTGCATATATCTATTTTATTGATTTGAAGTGAAACTGGAAGCCATGAATATCCCATCAAAAACGAATAACAGTCATGTAATCTTTAAGTGGCAGCTAGAAGTGTAATAAATACTGTTCGATCCTTTGAACGAATTTGACATTTCGTTTAAAGGAACCAAGTATAACAAAGGAAAAATACAGTGGCTTCTTTGATAATATTTATTAAAAGCACGAATCGCCGTCGCTTGATCCCCGCTTGTATTGAAAAATTTGTAACGAAAATTTATGAGAACAATATTTCCTAGTTATTGGGCAAATGAACAAACTAGAAAATTTCGATTAAACGCATTAAAATAGACCAGAAAACACATTAGTGGTGGCTCCAAGTTTTAATTTCCCGTCGGAATACATATTGCAATATTAATTTTTCTCCCAACACCGCACGCTTGAAACCTGCTTTTTGCCACATATGAAACCATTTCAATGTTAGTGTTTATTAAATTCTTGGCCTGAAAAAAAGAATTAAGGCTGGCGAACTGGGTCGTGTAAAATAAATCGATATGCGTAAATAAATATATGTGCTGCGCCTGTAATTATACTATGTTTCCTAATCTTATAGCCAGCAATATGACATATTTCCTCTGACAGAAATATTTTCTTGGTTTAACAAATTATGTTGTTAGACAACTAAAGGGGTTATGCCCAAAAACAAGAAGCTAATTATGGAGGTAAATAATTTAGTATTTCATAACTTATAGAAAATGCCTCCTCGCACTGATGAATTAAAAGATCTCATATTATCAAATCTCTTTGTTATAATAAATTAGTTTAAGACTGTCTGATTCTGATAAAATATTAAGTATATTACATATACGGGTCTTAAAATATAGGTTCATTTAAATAGTTACTTATTTTTCCCCAACCAAGTAATAACGGTTACACTGCACGAATGTGAAGGGCCATCCAAAGTTTACAACGCATGGTTACATGAACTCGAATGAACTTTACAGTAGGTATACACTACTACTTTTAGATATATTGTACACTACATAGTCGACTCAATAATAAGCAATGTATGGGAGTGGATGACAATATTCAATTTACATTGACTGTGAACGATACAGTTAAACGTCAAAACGAATAGTAAAACGGTTAAAAAGTCAAAAATGTGGTTGTAACATTTTATTGGCAACAATCAATCAATCTTGGGATCAAGTCAATAGCTCAATTGGTAGTGTGTCGGCCGTTCGATCGAGAGGTCGTGGGTTCGATCCTCATTGATTTGGGAGTGGGTTCACTATTGACGTGGACCCACTCGTTAGGAGTCATAATAAGCCTCTGAGCTTAGTTGGAGAGGTTAACAAAATTAATAGTATGTATTGACATGCTAGTAGTTAAAAAAAACTTAGAAACACCACTTGTTTTATAAACCTACTGTCTAAGTTGCACATTCTAAATAACCACTTTTGGACAGGACTGAAGATACATCTGAGGTCGTACCTAGAGGGATTGATACCGAGCAATCATGTGGAAGGATGTGTATTACAACATCCACACTTCACCAACCGAAACATTTCGATTTTTAACGCATATACTGATCAAATATGTTAAGGTCTATTATAAAAAAATAATATTTCAATATTATCTTATATTTTTAAAAAAGAAACTGTTTATATTAGGTAATCGGATAAATGATAAATCAACTTCCACAGAGTGTAAACATATTTATATATATATAATTTATTTAATATACTATATACAGATATACTTTAAATAAGACATTAACTACCTTGCTATGAGATATTGAACACAGTCCTGCAATCATCGGCTAATGGCGGCCGCGTTATGAACTGGATCGCATCAATCAGACGCAGCTGGCGCGAGTGTGTAGTCGCCCTAATATCCGATAATAAAATATGTTACGGCAAAAAATTTAAACCATAAAATATTGAAAATGCTTTATGGCATATTCCTTTATGGCTCGATTACGGATATTTTAGGCGAACACGTGAAAGCGTTTGTGTAAAGTTCTAATTGTTAAGAATTGAATAATGTCGATTGATTTATATTGATATTGCATGAAGCAGTGCAAAATCAATCAATAAAAGGATTATACTTTGATACATATATCGTATAATTCTTAATAATGTACCTGACATTGGTTTGCATCTTAGAAGCACAATATTTACATTCACGCAATTATTTAAAGAAAAAAGTCAGGCCAAAGCACGACACTCTGGTGAAGTTATGTTAACATCAGTGAAGTCATTACCGAGTTTCGGCCATGAAGAAAATCGTAACGGGCCGGGAGGGAGAAAAAATATCGTAACCGCCTCACATTGTCATTATTATAATCTCTTTGCGGTTGAAACGACGCGGGGTGCGCGGGGGTGGAAATTTTATTCAAATATGAGCGATCGTTCAATTTACTTTTACAATTCTCGCGCGAGGTTAACGCGAGGAGGCTGTGTGTAGAATGTAAATCGTTATCGTGGTGAATGTGCGCCCGACAGAATTGCTTGAGGCTTTCGCTCGTTATAAATTAGGCGCAGATGACGCCCTCCGTGACTTGGCTCCGGACTCGGGCCGCGCGTGCATTTCACGATTTCGTTGCGACGTTACAACTGTACAGTATTAAAAGTGTGCGAGGGAGTTGCGAGGTGGGCGTTATTAAATACACGTTGGCGACTTCCACTGTAAAGATGGATGTGAGAGAGTGAAATAATGCTACGACGAATGGGTTTTGGTATTCAAATCTTTCTACAGACTGAATGTGGTGCCATTGTTAATATTCTGCGAGCCAGATAGAATGTATTTTTTACAAATTTACTTTGTACATATACGAGTTCAGAAAGTTAATTTAAGACATTAACATTAATGGCTGATTCTCGCTCAGCCAAGGACTTGTAAAAGAACGAGGCAATGAAAGAGATAAATCATGTCTTTTTGTTTAAAAATAAATTAGGATGAAAGGACGGAAAATATTGCTATATTTTGGCTAAGCCGATAAAACTTACCTGAGAGTGTGCCGCACAGTACTCCGGCGTGGGTTGTCTGAAAGGACTGTGCACCGGGCACGAGGCGTGCTGCGCATGCTGGGCGTGCTGCGCGTGCGGCAGGTGGTGTGCGTGGACGTGCGCGTGCGCGTGCGCGTGGTGGTGGGGCGTGTGGCGGTGCGCGAGGCGCGCCGGCTGCGGCGCGTGTCGGGCGCACAGGTGCGGCGCGCTGCCATGGTGCTCCGCGAGCGAGAGCGTCGAGCAGGACGGCCGCCAGTACCCGCCCTCCTCCATGTCAGGCCCAGGAGGGCATCGCGCCGCGCCACAGCACGCGCACCGCCTCGTGCACGTCAGCGCATGCCGCCGCGCCTCGTGCGGGCACCAATCCTCACGCTCGCGCCCCGACACCCTTTCCGCTGGCCCCTACCCCTCCCGCTAGCGTCTCCGCCGAGCGGACACCCGCCAGCCGCGCATCCTATCATCCGATGCTATTCAAACTGGACACATCGCGGTTTTCCACCATTTACGATAACTACGTCAGCCGGTGGCACACTTCACTTTTCGAATAGTGCGTACGTCGGTTACAAAGTTAGATCACAATCACTATACTAGCTCCGCATCGTATCGAATTGGAAATCCTGAAAAACACCCCCATAAAATTCCATGAGCCGCTTAATCGTATAACCGTGTCGGCCTTCTCAAACGTGGATAAAAAGAAATCCGGAAAGTTGAATTGGATCGTAGGAAGTTCAATTTATCCTCGATATTCGCGATTTCAGATTTAATTGCTTTACAACGTCCCAAAAGACAGTGGACAAAGAGCGTCGGTGCGCAAATTGCAGATATTTGCAAGTGGCGCCAGATAATAACTGCATTCTCTTTAACGCTTACAATTGTTCAACTTTGCCTTGCAAATCGACAGTCTGGATGAAACACAAATTTGGATGCAAACGCCACTCTCGATATTGTCTGCTAACTTACTTTCTATAATAGTTCACAGACCGCAATTGTGTTCAACTTGAAAATACTCAAACATTGTTTGTTTAAAACTAGCTGGAAGTGTAGATTCCAGGAAGAGTAGATCAATCGTTTTTTAAATGCAGACAAATAATTCCTACCAAGTAAAAATACGAATTCTGAATTATATTCTGGCCCAGAAAGTCAAACATTGATTTAATATATTAAATTACTAACCTACCTTAAATATATTAGTATACCTATTGTATATATGTTATATAACAACTATCCTAAAAAAAACAATAAAGAATGCTCCAGATTAAATATTCTTATTGCACCGTAAAAAACAAGCAGATTTCTGTTCTCAAAGACGCAATTCCAATAACAAAACCACATGACACATAAAAACATTGTGGCACACTCGCCGCATAACACTCTCCATGAGGAGGTTGTTACAAAACAAACCCCAGCATTGTACTTGCGAACTAGGTCACCGATTTGCATCTAAAACTGCCCTTTTAATGATCAACAACCACATCCGCCCTACCTTGGGCATCTTGGGTTAATAACACCTAATGCACCTCAGCGCCAGAAACTGCAAATTGTGAAGACAGAAAACTCACCTAAATCTTCACCCTGTGCCGACAAAGCAAAATACTTGAGATAGTTACTTCGTACTCGCACGCCGAGAAGATTTCGAACAGTTGTTAAAAAGCTCTTATGGTGGGCGGAGTTTTCAACTGCAATCGATTTTATTTTATTACGGCAGAAACAATTTCGATATTGAAAAGATAGAATGTGGGGAAGTTTCCTCTTCGCGTCTTCTTTGTGTGAAAGAATTTAGACAGCGACATAAAGTTCACTTTACGACGAATGCTAAATGCGCGGGAACGCGAAGTAATTTATATGGTGGACGTTTCTTTTATGCAACCAGGTTAGCTGAAAATTATACCACGAGTAACCTTCTTAAGCGAAACAGCAATCTTAATTTGTCAAGCCGTGGCGACTTTTCATGTCAAGTAACTGGCTCTTGTGGTTTTTCATTCGACGTCTATGCAAAAAATTTAATAAACGACAACTAAAATTCAATACAAGTGTTCCCGTAAGAAACAAGGATATTACTCTAGAAAATGTTTAACTACCATAACTGGCTATCCTCTCTGGGTGGATAATTTTACTTATATTGCACTTAATACAGAAAAAAATACTATAACAAAATCTACAGCTCTTAATAATACAAAAAAGAAATAATAATATCACATTTCAGAGTTAATGCTTAGCAAAACCATGTGTTCTTTTAACTCAATAAATAAATATGACTATTGACTTGACAATTATTCGATTGGGGAAAGAAAAAAAATAGAACAAGAAAAGAACCAAATCAATCATGTAATAAACCGAATAGAAAACCGATATTACTCGGTAGAGTATTCGTTCAACGTAATCGAATAGAATATTCAGTGGAAGGAATTGGATATTACGACAAAAAGTGGTGGGTAGGTGGGTAAATAAATAGAGAGATCTCTCGTGCGGACAGGCAGAGTGCTAGGATAGTAGAATAATAGGGTAGGGGTGCCGAATTACGGTAATCCCAGAGGCCCTTGACTCGACTGCGGTACATCGTTCCAGTCTTAGTAGATAGGCCGATGAATCTAATTCCCCGTTTGTTATAGTCCCTGCGGCACCAACTACCGAACAAACAGTTGCGAGTTAAACAAGTTCGCGCCGAATACACGAGTATGTATGTATATTACGTGCCAATGTGCGGAGAAATTCCAAACTCAATCTCACGGGACGACATTTGAAGATTTAGTATTGTTGTGGCACGAAATAAATATTTGGCTACATTTAATAACATAACAAATATAATTAACTGTATCCAGTAAATAAGCAGTTGGCATTTGGTGTGTAAATAATTTTTGCGTTGAAAAACATAATCTCGACCCTCAAGAACTTCAATCGAGCAGCTAAATCTAAGGCGCATGGAATACTGCACCCAATATTAATTTCCCTGGAGGCTGCAAACGTAAAATATTCAGAACGCGCCCTGCCAAGAAATCGGCTTATGGAAAGCCGTTTAATTGAACGACAGGAAAATATTCGTCAGAGGCTCACCTCTGATTATATTATAATACTAGCTGACACGGCGCATTTCGTTCCGCCTCCCCATCCCCGTTCCCGTATCAAAACATTTTAATTTATAAACCGATTTTTATGAAACAACTTACAACAATACATCAGTGAAAATTGCATTCAAATCGAATCAGCCGTTTCTGAGATTAGCGTGCACAAACGCACCGGCAAACAGACAAACCGACAGACAGACAAAAAATCAAAAAATATTTTTTTGGGGTTCTATTCTTTAATTAAGACCCCTAAAATGTTTTTCTTTTTTATATCTTCCATGTACAGACAACAATTACTTACAGATTTACTATATGTATATAGATTGATCATATGGTTGATTTCTAGACAGAGAAAAATAAAGAAACGGTTCATTTCTAAAACAAACAGTTTTAGATCCATCCTTACTCTACCACTAATCACTATTTGAGACATGACATACCTTCATACATAAATGTATATGAATATATAACTCTATTTATGTAACTCAAAGGTTTGTAGTAAATATCCAATTAAATGAATCATATAATATATGAATTTATACTGCTTGTTTACTTCAAAGGTTTGACGTTCAACGATGCGATCGAAGACGGCCCTGCTTTGTAACTTAAAAGCCTATTCATAACAATCATAATTATAATTAATTAATAATTAAATCTGGTCTTTGCAATTGGAAATATCTTATTAAAACTTTATTTTTTAAAATAGCTGTAAAAAAGACCTTACTTGATATATTTAAACGTTTGAAATTTTCATTTTCATTCATGCATCGCGGCCTTGCCCCGCAAAAATTAGTTGAAGCGGATTAACTTACGAAAGTTTTGTAGTATGTATCTCTTATAATGTATTTGCTAATTAGTTTTATCTTTTACTTGGTTCGGATTCGGCGCTAATGGTGAATTAGTCTGTACTGTAAATGTGAAGTGCTGACACATGTCCCGCGGTTCGTAATATCTTTTTCGCGTTTTTCTGACACTGCGAACCCGAGAGCAATTGAGTCGCTGGAACAAAAAAAGCTCTCCGCTGCAGAATAACGTTTCGCCATTTGCGAAAACACTACCAAATTAAACGACTTCTCTCCCATTAATTATTACTTAAAATTTGCAACCACTTTTAGCGACCGTTTCAAACGAATCGAGTCAATAGAATAATGCAACAACAACTAAAGCCGCTATGCTTAGCCACTTGAACATTTTCCAAAAATGCACTCAAGTACTAATAACAGTTACTTACGGGCTATATCATTTTTTATTAGCCCCCACAGCACAGTTTTATTCCAGCAAAGAAGAATGGCTAGAGCATAAAGCTCTTCAACTACGTATGCACTGTTTACACAACGCTTTTTAGGCGAAATGAATGCAACCGTTGAGAGTGCAAAACCAAAGCGCACGAGCGTAAACGGCTTTTGAGTATTCATTTACGATACCGCCAAAACAATAGCTACCTACATTTACATTCACTTATTACATCTTTTATATGTTAGGTTAGCCATTAGCTATAATGTACATATATCGAATCGTCCTTCTTATAATAATAGTTAATGTTGCCATAAGTATGCTTTATGGGAATCAGGAGAAACTAATGTAGAATGCACCACTCATCTAATTCTAAATCTGCACAATCTGGTTGATCGTAGAGGATGTACACCATTCTCAAAGTAATCTGCGTTATTCTATCGTCGTATAAAATATTGTTTATTACCTAACCCACAGAAACTGGTAACAACTCTGTATCTAATATACACATACTCAGATATAGACTTATTCGATTCTATTAGTCTATGCATTATAAACGCTTCAGAAAAATTGTAAATGTATTTAGTACACCAACATAATATTTTCTTTAGAAATTAGCATAATATGATCGGAACCGAATTCGCGCACCGCAAATTGCGACCATTGCACTAACAAGGTCGCAATAGAAAGGGGAGGAAGGGGAGGGACGTATCCAATGCGCACAGTCTGCCATCAATTACGCCGATACAAAAACAAAGATCACTCGCATCACTCGGGCGGAGCCTTGACCCGAATGTGGCTCATTAAATTTCACTGGCTCGCTCGCGCCACGCCGATTGCCGGGCGACAATTAAAGGGAACCTTGCGGGTAATGGGAAAAATGGGAAGCAGTTCTTTTTATTGCCGTCATATTTCTCTTTATGGGCATTAAATACAAACGTCGCTGTTTGTCGTTACAGATTGCATCTTACTAAGTGTCTTTGCCTAATTTTCGGACTTTCTCCGTCAATCAATCAGTCCACTTTCAGTTCTCGGGTTTGATAGAGCTACGTTTCATTATGAATATAAATGTGACCGACGAGTCTAAATGTGTCAATGAATGCCACATAGTAGAGAGTTTAATAGCAGCGGTAACTGTTTAATTTTATACACGGTAAACACAATATTTATGTCATGAAACGTAGTTTTTAAACATTTAGCAAGAAGTAAAACAGTTCTTAAAGGATTATATCATCAGTACATTAAAACACTTAAGAATGAATAGATTATTTTTTCAATCAGATGCAACGAGATCTGTTCGAGGCTCTATTTATTATGATGACTGCCCATTAGAGCGTTTATGCGCATCTATATTTCCGTGCATGGTAAATTGGCTAACATTTCCCCTCATATTCAAACGATTAAAAGCCTAATAAAGATCCACATAACCCGCTCAGCTGGAATGCAATTTATTTTCGCAGTCCCATTGTTCATAATAAATGCATTTGCAGATATTACTTCCCTCTTCAAAACATTTTGCTTGTAGAATAACCGGACAATTTAGGCCAATCTACATCGCCGCTCATATTTTGCCTAACATTTGAAATTTGTACAGATTGTGCAAAATATTAAATTGAATAGTTCGAATCATACAAATATACGTTACGTTAGGCAAATGAATCGAGTGTGATTGAATTTTAGAGTACCATATTCGGTTTGTTAATCATTATACATTGAAATATAGATTACGTTAAATGATATTCAATTGATTGATAAACAGCATTTACTCTCTAACATTTAATAGTAGCAGTAAAGCATGAATGAACGTTCATTTCACATTCAGTGCTGACGCATAGCCGTTATTAGAATAAATAAATCAGACACTGGGATCTAGAATTAAGACTTGGATTGGGTCGATATAGAACTCTAGTCTTTCAGGACTATAGCGAACTCCGGAAATCTAAAGTGAACATTTCAAGTTCAACTAACTAGCTTGAAATAAGAATTCAGATGCTTTTTTTTCTAACTAGGAGGTAGCAAACGAGCATGCAGTCCACCTGATGATCAGTGGTCACTGTTTGTATGTTAAGTATGTCCCCCTGACCACACCCTTCAAACACACACACAGCAGCAAGAACATTGCTGTTATAAGGCAGAAATAGGTGTGGCGCTACGTATTCTACATGAACGATGCTTAAATGATAGAAATAAAATGCGAAATGCCAACAATTGAGCAGTACCACCAACCTCAAACATTGTATTTTTAAGTCATTGCGATTGTATTCGACCTTTACAACATAGAGATAACGGTGAGAAGATGAAGTGGAATTCCGTTTCCGCACAATATTGATTTCCCAGCAGACCTATACAGTATGCGTTAACTTTCACACTCGGATAATCGTATTCTTTTAGGAATACTGTACGAGAGTGTACCATTCGCAAAGCGTTATGTCTACATTTTCATGCGACGATATTCTTTTCTTCTCTTCGGCGATGATGCATTGACCCAGTTATAATCGCTGTTCGATGCAGATTCTCAAAAATACCTTAATGGCTAAGGAATAAGTCGAGTAGTATAGATATCGACTCCCACGTATCGTATGTCCAAAAAGTAGAGTTTGCAGGAGAGCAGTTTAAACGTATTGTCATTCACCATTCCCTTGATAACGTAATATTGTCAAATGAAACATATTTATTAATCGCCTGAAAAACTCTATTTATTAATTATTTACTAAAAACTACGCAATGAAGGAATCAAGGGACGGTGCACGACGGAATCATTAGACTGCTCTCCTGAAACTACCTTTTGGGCATACGATACATTTACCTGGGAGCCGTCGATATACCTGTAGGCAGGTACAACAATAACTATTTCCTTTGCCTTAAACTACCCTCCCAATTGGGTACCCATTTTATTGGAACTTCAATCAAGTTAAGAGACTTCATATCTGTGAGATATATCTATGAGAGAAGCAAAGAGCTTGCAGGTCAACTGTGGTAAAGATTTCCTAGCATTAACTAATGAATCATTATTTGCAACGTTTGCAATAAATATAAAATAAGTAACCACAAGAACGTACTCAAAAAGTTTTTCAATCATGTTACGTTACAAAGGCAAGACATCAATAGCTCTTATGTATGAAAGCTCTTTTTCGAAGGTGAAGGTCGATATTTTTCATGATCACGAGTGGCAAATTCCAAAGGTCGTTCCAAAGGTTTCATGATTTAGCAAGAAACAAAGAATAATGAAAGTTTTGGATTTGTTTGTAGAGTTAGCCATTGTGTAGTAGCTTACCATGGGTAAATATAATAAATAATACTTCATGTTTTATACTTTCGAGGAAGAAATATATCATCATCTCTATGCTAAAATTTTTATGAGCGCGAATCATTATAAATAACACGGAAATAAATATTCGACAATTCACTATTCAATCTCCCGGTATTATGTTTTGCACGGTGTAAAATTAAATTAAATTTATCATGACCGCATAACTCAACGATATCAACGATGATAATAAAAATCTATATATATAAAAAAAAATTAAGTGTCTGTTTGGAATTCCAAATTTTTCGGCGGATAGTTGATGTTATAAGGAGTAACTTAGGCTTTTATATTTAATATAACCGAATATAATGACGCGAGTAAAGTCGCGAGCAACAGCTACTTACAAATATGACAAAGTGATAATGAAATTGTCCAATATATATGTCCTGCATTAATACTAACCAACCGATACGTACTTTGTTCAGATTGCAGCGGAGAATACAAGAAAATACAAGCAAATCCAAAAAAATAAAAACGTGATACGTTAGAGAAATAACTCTTAACTAAAAGCTTGTAAGGAGGATACACTTAGTAGTTTTACACAAGTAGTTTTATTTTCAATTGAGCTGTACGAAGCACTCGTATAACTAGAAGTGAGAGCAGATAGAGTTGACTAGATACAGATGTCGATTGGTATAAAAAAAACAACTGGGTAGGTAGGTATATTTGGACTACATAAACAGTAATTGGGGATCAGAAGCGGAGCCTTTGCGGGCAAAGACAAAGATTAGGAAGTAATAATTTTCCTGAAATCCAATTAAAATATAACCCAAGAGATCTCGGTGGCCGAAAAGGGACGAGCACCGAACAAGTATAATTAAAAATGCCAAGGCCGTTTAAGATAACTGTCGAATTTAAAATAGACCGATAATAATTTGCAACAGTCGTATTTTTTTCTGTGAAAATGCAATTATTTTAAGCAGTTCCAAGGAATAAGGAATAATTAGAATAGTACTATAAGACGTGTATTATAATTCTAATCAACGATGAGCTACGTCAATACGATTCTGGTATCTAGCTCGCGTGGGTATATCGGACATGTTTACTTTAAACGGAAAAGATCCATAAAACGAATCCAGATCTCTAAGTACCTACATAGCCCGAGTAAAAGATATCCAGGTTATCGAAAAATATAACACAATAGGTAACTGATTCATGCAACATGAATATGGACAAGTTGGCTTGGAATCAGTGCCAGAACGCGGAACAACTAAGGTTACATCCGCTGACTGCTGCATTCCAGAATTGGGTCAATGGGTCATCGGTTCAGAGTTGCCCTGTCATACAATGAGATATCTCTGCAGAGTCGTACAGGTCTGCATCAGTCGTTCACGGTATTCCCCGGTTGCTGCGGCCGAGACAAAGCTGGTCAGTCCCATTATACTCGTAAATCATCGTGGTGGTATCATTGACGACATACATTCGTCTCCTTATAAAAGATATAATAAGTAAGTTGAAACATCAACAAGATAATTAATATAGATAAGGTAATTTTTTTATCGATGAGGAGGTATTGCCGTAGGTATTGAGGTAACGTAGTAGTTATTTTTGTGTGACGCTTGAAGAACCCCATGTTATAGCTCTAGG
>DWNJ01000653.1:0-14334 GCA_018250275.1 Udranomia eurus
CGTAGACAAACATTCAACGTCTTTAGCACGAAGTTCTACTCTATGATCGTATGTAATTGTGTGTAACGCTCTCGGACCACAAAATTGATTTGTCCGCGCACCGAATTCTCACGTCTGTTGATATTGATACTATTTAAAGTCATCAGTGGACAAGGATAAAATAATCCACCATTGTATATAAGAATATATTTTCTATCTCTCCCAAGAATTTTTTCAATACATTATTGAAGTTAATTCAGTAGGTATACCAGTTATCTAGCGCGTTGATATTAGAATGAATCCAATCATATTCACTTCGTACAGCCTTTCCGTCCCCGTCCCATAACATGTTTATTTATGAACCGTTTTTTATGAAACAAACACTAAATCTTAAGTGAAGCTTATAACAATACATCAGTGAAAACCGCAATTAACAGTAATGACTATCTATGTTTTTATTGTACATACTTTTTGTTTAATATTATAGTCGTTGCTAAAGCTATCTAGTTTGAGTTGAGTTTTCTAGAGCTAATCTCTAATCTAATCGGGTCCGAGACAAAAAAATAAGGAACTTTATAAAATTACTGTTTTATAGGTGTCGCTGTTTACTGTTTATTTATTAATTTTGTTATTAACTACTATAATTGTAGTTACCAATACTTACTCTACTATACTTATAATTATTTAAAAAAAGTGAGTTAAGAAAATTATCTGTATAATTCATTCTTATAATTCTATTTCAATATTGCAATTTTTTAACAAGAATGGATAAAATGATAAACTTATCGGTCAACTATTATTTATTGATTTAAGTTCGTTTCGATTTTCATAATATTTTTGTAGTTCTCTTGCTGTACAAAGGGGTGTATTGATACGACATGTTTCATCGAATTTTGTGTAATCTATGACAAAGCCTTGCTTGTGCTTACGATAAAATATAGGATCTACAAATCGTCGTCCCCACAAAATGTCATAGTTGGCATAACTGGATCTTGCTTGTACAATTTGCCCAGTGGATTCAATTGTGCCTTCAAACACGACTAAAATTTCTAAGCTTGATTTCAGCATATCATCGGCAGACATGTTAAAGAAAGGGCTACTGTTATTTATCTCATGTATCGCTGAAACCGGAAAAGCATATAGCGCATCACTAGAATCAATATTTATTCTTAGTTCTACTTGCTCATAATTTAGCACGTCTCCATCTATCGTCCGATATTTTAGAAGGTACGCTGTAACTGACATTCCTATGATTCTGGCTTTCCTTATGTTACCGACTTTAAATATTAGACATAGGTTGGCATTTCTCTGGTTTACTATAGCATTTTTCGAAAAAATGATTGTCTGCGCTCTATTCTTCGACCTGGTGAGTTTGGCGAAAACTATTCCGATTATGAGAGACTGAATTATCTTGCCGGTGATGCTTTCAATGCACATAGTGAAGATAGCCGAGGGGCATTCTAGGGTAATTGCTCTTTTACCGTAGCCAATAGTGGTGTGTACTTCGATACTGAAAAGGAAGACGGACGTGAAGCTATATATTTCGCGGACACAAGGCTTCCAGACGGTGGCATTGGTTTCATTAGGTAAGTTCTCTGGTTCCAAATCGCCGTGTACATATAGGATGGTCCACCAGACAATTGCAAAGATGAGCCAGTTGGACACAAAGGTGACGACGCAGTACAGCAAGGTCCACCTCCATCTGGCTTCTGTAAATACTGTGACTATGTCCGAAAGCTCGCGGTATTTGCCAGCCTTTGATTTCTCAACGTTGAATTCACCTGTCTTGAATACGATACGTTCTTCATGTCGGCGAACTGATTTTCTTTGACGTATATGCCTGAAAGTGAATTCAACGTTTTGATTGTAACAATTAACTATGTTGGTTCGGGATTAGGCCTTTAAAACGGACAGAACATATGTACCTTAACATTAAAATGTAGAACAATTGCGATAGGCAATACAATCTATTCTATGGTATGATATTTTTCTTACCAACTACATACGGTTTATAGTTCCGTAGACAAATATTCAAAAATAAAACCCCTATTTTATTCATTATAATATTTATACATCCCTGCATAAAACTTACAATTTTACCTATATTGCAAATTCAAAGTCTCTTCTATGTTAAGCGTTATACAATATGCTTAGATAAAGAAGAAAAATCCGAGATGTCACTAAATCATTGCATATTTTCATCCAAAAATTTTATCTCTAGAGAACTTTACAGACAGGTTTTTACAGTTTTTAACTTAACACTTAGGTGTCTCACCACCTCTTAAGGAACATACCATTCACTCTTATAGCCTAATTATAGAATTCACGATTGGAACTCATTTCAAATGCATTTACAAAGTCTTAAAAACCTTTAAATTACCATTACCTGTAATAACGACAGCATCTTTTGGGTAGTACACTATTTATGTCACTAACATCAATGGGGAGCATATTGTAAACAAATTTTATTTCGTTATATTAAGTATTCACAAATTACATGGCTGTTTCTATGAAATTAGTAATAATCTATTAGAGTGCTCCACAGTCACTGTCTGAGATTGTCCTCGCATTGAATTCATCATTAATAAACAAATAAGATAACAGAGAGACAAGTTTCACGGAAATCATAATATCTTATCGTTGCGTTTTTATAGTTGTATTCAAATTTACATATCATACGTAACATGTTGTTATAGTAGAAATACAAGAGTTGATGTGAAGAAAACAACGTTCGGGCTGTTCACTTGATCCCAAGAAAACATCCGTAGTAGAGGCCAGACTTATATATAAAATTATATAGATGCAGTAATTTTGGTCACGCCATTTATGTCATTGCTAAAATTAATATTTTTGTTATATTTTTTTAGGGTACAGTAGATGTCTATTGCCGTCATTATTATTTTTATTTTAAGCACTTAAAAAGCCGCTTAAGTTATTATTTTATTTTTCATACAATAAAATTATCAGGTCGACATATTTGATTTTTGTACCTAAATATAATTTTGGATCTCTTTATCGAAATGCTTTCTATATAGTGTGTTGTTGGTATACCTCCTAAAACCAATTCTATTTAAAAAATTAACTGTTTTATTTCTTTGAATTATATTTATTGGATTTATTGTAGCTGTAATGATATAGATAACAATACTACTAGAAGACTGAAATCAGTTTATGTATAAATAATACAGATAGGATAAGTAAAATTTATCTATTCAGCGAATAGCAATGAGGTCAGTGGAATCCAATCTTTATTGTTATAGAGTGTAGGTGTAGGAAATTGTCGTAATGTGTAGATATAGGCTACGAAATACGGATTTTATTCTGTACGTTGTAGTACAAACGTAGCTTTGCAGTTCAGCCCGTATTTCTGCTTAATCTATTTCTTCCTTATAACAGCAGTGTTCTTGTTGCTACTTTCTAGCGTCAATCCTGTTTTGGGTTGAGTATTATTATAACAATGTGAACTGCATGATCGTTTGCTACCTGTAAGCTAATACTAAGCTATAAAAAATAAAATAAACCACAAATTTCTTAAAAAAATATATTGTTAAAATATAAAATGATTAAGAATGTCCATATCTGTTTGCTTCTCGTGGGGTTGTTAAAGTGTACTTACATAATATATGAGTTGTTCTAAGATTAAAATTTTGGATTTGGTATATTACACGACTCTCGTTTTCGGTAAAATATAATTCGAAAAATCTCTGACATTGTAAATGGAGTCTGAAATACCCGTAGAGCAGTATAACGTTGCAGCTGTATTTGAAATTTGAATTGAAAGACTAATTAGTTTCATACAAATGAAACACATATAAGTAGTATGCTCAATAATTATTATCTACCTGGTTACTACAAGGACTCACACATAAGCAGTCAGACATAAACAAAATTAGCAGACGAGACAGAAAAACATGTTAATAGTTTTGTTGTTTTGTTATACATGTCTTCTGTCTCGAAACCCTTTTGCGAATAATATATATCCTATTTAATGCAATTAATATATTTCAAACAGTACTCAGTAAAAATGTATAGTCTTCTTAAGTAGGTAAAAACTAATTTCCAACATTTATTAAGGTAATTTTTATTTTAACCAACATACATAATATACAGGAACAAAAAGCCGGGCTTAATGTTATACCCATATAATACGGCTGTTTTCATCGATTAGATCGAATTTAATTCTATAGTTTAATAATATAGGTAGTATATAATTGTCATCAATTTTTTTTTATTAATTATAAATATAGAACTGAAATTCAATACAATAATTACCGTTGAGCACAGTCCCTCACCACAGAGCCACCCATTTAAAACCGGACCAAACCTGTACCTGATCCGTACCTTCTGTCTAGCTCTCCACAATCCGGGAAGCAGATGAATGTCAGCGGACGGAAAGAATATCGACCCTGGCAGTGGAAAGAGCAACACGCCGGGGAGAATAATTTGATAATGGCGTCGCTCTTGAACGCTGCTGTCAGTCCATCTGTCTTGTTGGATAACGCTGAAGGGCGCGTGTCGTAACTGTCTGGCACGCGGGATATCGTTAATATGGCAATGTTCGTTTGTTTATGTTTTTAAGCGACGTAAAAAAATGACTCCTCGTCAAAAAAATGACGAATCGTTTTTTCATGTATGTTCCCCGTTTGAGTAATTCAATGGCGCCTGGGCCGATTTGCTAATCTTTTCTTTTGTTTGAAAGAGTTTACCTCACAGGTGCCTCCTAGGTTCCACAATTGTCAGGTCAGGATTTGATAATGGGATCCTAAAGAAAACGAGGGAACTGTTCAAATTATTAGACACCTTATAAATGATTTGGGTATTTTTTGTTTACAGATTTTCGCCTGTGAATTTCATGTCGGCTTTATGTTATATATTAAATATTGTAGTAAATTCTCGTACATGGAGACGAGGAGCCTTTGTTGGTAGTGGAACAGAATGGGGAAGGTGTGTAGTAAAGTACGGTAGAACAGGACTAGATTGGGTCTCTCGTGATGCGGTAATTACATGAAGAGGGGGACGTTTGCTCATTTATCCAGCATTCAAAGGAGGTTATAACCAACTCTGTGATGACTTAAGGTTGAGCGAAAGTTTAAGTCATCAGAATCAAATATCTTATCTATTGTGCAGAGTAATATTTTAAATTTGATCTTCTTAGCATCTGTCAATTATGGTAGTCAATAACATACCTTTCGATAAGAAGCCTGAGCTCAGCAGAGGTGTAAAGCTAAGCAATCTACAGATGTCAGACTGGTAGGCCGATTAAGCTTAGCTTTTAGGCATTAGGAGTAGATCTACAGAATTATAGGGGTTTAACGATAACCATTTAATTCATATATACAAAATTATTATAATACTAATATAATAAAAATTAAATAAGGATTAGGGTTAAAGTACTTACACCAAATTAATATTTATCCGTAAATACCAGTGCAAGTACGTTGAAACTAAAATAGTCGCAACTCATTAAATTTTAACAATAACAAATTATCTTGGCCTCAATGTTAGTAAAAACTTATTATTCAAAGACAGACAAAAGTTGAATGAACAAAATAGCCATAAATAATTAGAAACATTAACAACTTATTATTGGCTCCGGCTCTACATACTCGTATACAAAGTCACGTATGAGAATATTTTAAGAGTAATCGTACATATTATGTTCTTTTTAAGATACTTTTTGGACTGTACAATATTTTTTACTTCAGAACAAGACTAGAATATTTAAATTTATTATTTATTCATTTCTAGATTTCAATTGGTAATACCATACACAATTTAATATGTATTAATTTAAAATTGTATATAAATATAATGATATATCAGCTGCAACTCTTTTAATATACCAAATAGGTATTCAAGGCGTTGTTCAATCAGTACCAATTTGTCCTTTGTCTAATTTTGATATAGTATAAGTTTGATGTGAATGGTTAAAGATTGATATGATTTTATACACATCAGAATTATCCGCGCGAATTTACAATCCGAAATGGATGGCGTCTATTGTATAAATGGCTAGTTCTGGCCGTTGACGTTGTAGTCGTAAGGAGCTGCGAATTGGCGAACAAAGCGGCGGATATTGACGACCAAGGCGATCCCCACGTTGTATCTTTGTTTGGTCATCATCTTGCCGGATGAAAGGAACTTTCATGATACATGCCGACTAAACCGTGGACATTGTAATTTTTCCTCGGTCTCCAGTTTTTCTAAGTACTAAGGAAGTGAATACTACTACTAGGTTTCGGGCGTTTGTATAATATCGGGTTAAAGATTTATTTCTTTTCAAAATATTTCATTTCGATTCATATGTGTTTGTAACATAATTAATAATTTCATTTGATATTAGGGCACCACCACCTCACATGGCTGTGTTAGTAATTTTGTGAGGACATCATGGGGTGGGAGGGAGTGGGGGGACATCATGGAGTGGGAGGAGGCATTAGGATTCTGGAAATTTTATTTTTATTAAAGCTCGACCACATTTATCATAATGTAGCACTTTGCATGCTCATCAACATAATACCAGGAACCAGTGAATGTTTGCTTTTAGAATCCAGACGCATCCATTTAGGCTACGCCTTACCTGTCAATCAATTAATACTTAGCCTCTATTAGTAGATACTCTTCTGATAATAAAATGTGATGACATTTGCATCCCTGCATATTAATGCAATTTACTTCTTCTCTTTTTAACATTTACTATTGAGAAAGTGTGACATAAGGTATAGTTAATGTCACATTTTCTTATCAGGCACTCTTAAACTTAACATTTAAAATCTTATCCACGTATAATTGATATTGATTAAGCCCAATCATTCAAGAATAGAAATTGCAAGTTATGACTATTTATAAATAAAGTTGATAATCCACTCGTGCGGAGCCTGGAATTGGCAGACAAAACGACGGATATTGGCGACCAAGGCGACACTCACATTGACCCTTTGTTTGGTCATCAGCGTTTATCCGCTAACAGCAACTTTCATTGTCATTGGCAATGGCGTCCACTGAAAATTACTTTGAACATTTTGCTTTGCTCGAATAACTATGGGCTGAATAAAATGTTCAAAGTATTTAATATTAATTAGTACCTATTTAACACTGTTCAGCATGCTACATAAATTAAAATTTACATATTATGTATGTCACTTTCTTTTATGAAATACATCACTTGTCAAATTTTCTTAACTTGAAAGTTATATATAATATTTTGCACCTTTCCATTTTACAACTTTCATTGTCATTTCCAAATGCAGTCTACTGAAATTTACGAGGGTTTTATTTTGCTCGAAGATGCTATTTTTAAAAAATAATTAAGACGGGGGCTGTTCAGCACGCTTCGCTACATATTTAATTTGACGTATAACACATGTCACATTTTCTTTTACAAGTTAGTTCAAAAATCTCCTGACACTGAAAGTAATATATTATCCATGTTTCCACTTTCCGTACACACAAATTCATTAATTAAGGGTTTTGGTTATCAACGTTTGTCGGCTAAAAGCAACTTTCAACGTCATTGGCAAATTTCGTCCACTGAAAATTGCGTGAGACCCCTCGAACCACTTTGCTCGAAGATACTGGGGAATTAATATTGTAAGAAATTCATATGAAGTCCCGTTCAGGGTGTTATGTTACATATTTAAAGCGTATATTTATTACAGCTCTTTACTATCATGGTTCGTTATCAAAACTGTCAGTTTGCGACATTTGTGATGTTTATTGAAATATTGGTTTATAAAATGTTGCATGTGTGGGTAAAGACTTTGGAGGGGCGAGCATTTTTGAATGGAACATACCTTGAACGTTATATATTATCGACGTTGCCATTTTCAATGTATACTAATTTCTTTTTTAAATACCCTTTCATCAGGGTTGAGCTAACTGACTAACAGTAACTTTCATCGTCTGAAAATTTATTGCCCTGAAAATTACGGTAAGGTTTTATTTTCTAGAAGTTGTTTACTATTATAAAAATATATACCGCTAGCCCTTAGATCGGTTGTCTGTAGGAAGCTTCGTTTAACAAAAGTCGTTTTGGGGTTTAAAGATTTTAATAATTATATGAAATTATTACGATCAAGCATAATTTGCTGCTTACTTTAACAAACGTACTGTCATGATAAAAAGAAATGATCTTAAAGATTTCAGATATAGGGATTTTAGTAAGGCAAATGTGCTCAACGGCATCAGAAGATTTGACATGACAGTATATAGTGCGAAAGAAAATGTTACCTATTATATAATATCCTATAAATATGCACATTTAAATATATGTTATAGTAACAACATCTCTACCAGGCATTTCGCTCCATAAATAGACCATCGACCTATCCAAAAGAGTTTTTTACGCCATTAAATGAAATAAAAACAAAACTGAAACAACAAAATAACTTTTAATGAAAGTTTCTAAGGCAGGTAGTACAGAATAACCGTGTTAAAACGGATGGAAGTTTTTGATACCTGCAAATAAGACGTACCGGAGAAATATGTTTAAATACAAATCTGTTCCAAAACGGTTATCCACACTTACATCGTACTATAGACAATTCCGTTATGGAAAACCTTGTTCTTTAAAAAAGATCGATTGTAAGCTAACAACCTTGACATCACAGGTGTACACTTTTACACCTCGCTAGGTGTATGGACAAATGTGCAACGGAATGGCCATTTAAATCTTATCTACGGAGCTGACAGAGAGCACAATTGTTTCCTAACGCGTGGCTAGTTAACAAATAAAGTCAGTACTCGGTACAATTGGCATAGGTACCAGCTAGCAGTCTGCACGTTCCTCAGTCCACGCTATCCAGGCGGTCAAATCACACACGTACGCCACGTCATCAATCCTGGAATTAAACACGCGAATCAAAACACGTTTGCAGTGGAACTGCCGCTTTATCTGACTTAGAATATTGCAAAGACAATATGCATGTTACATTCAAGTGATCGTTTGTATTATGTTCGAGTTCTGAAAGAAATGCGGCGGTCAGTCGACGTAAATATTGGTAAGTGAAATTACTTAAACAGACGATATGTATACGAAGTTGCCGCTTTACGTCCCACAGAAAAAAAACACTTCTTTGTTTATGGTGGTTCCTTATATGAATTTAATTGCAATTCAGTACAGATTATACACATCGATTTGATTGTTATCGATTAGGACATGATTTTGCATGTTCCTCAGCTGTTTGGTCACCTTAGCCAGCCAGGTTAAGGTGACCAAACAGATGGTCGAGAGTTGTCCTAACGTATTTAACGTTATTTATTGTACAACATGTTATTACAATTTAATCGTTAAACAATATTTAAACTACTCGTGAATGCCTCAGGCACACACGGCGTGTCCGACTTTGTTCATCGTAATTTGAATTGTAAATAGAGCATGCACTTGTGTTTATATCGTAATATTATAACATATGTCGGAGTCACGGCTTCCGATTGTTAGTTAATTATGCCCATGAGAAGAAAATAAACTTCAAGTACAAAAATATTGTAATACGACCAAAACTTATATTTTTCCCTACAATCACCGAAGTATTTTTCAATAAGCGTATTATCTAGTCTTTAAAGTGTTTTCAGAGATCAGAAACACCTCAAAAGTTAACATTAAAAAAATATTGAGTGTGTATGTTCCACACACTCAATTATGTTTAAGAAACTCCTACATAATGTTTATTGAAGCTTGTATTTAAAGGGCTCATAATACACGATGTTCTTTATGAGTTCTCAGGCAACGCATCTTTGATGATTTGATTTGTAAGATCCAAAGTCCATAAGCAATAGAAACTATATAACTTTAGGCGGACTGCATGTTTATTTGCTTATTGTACCAAAAATCCTATAATATTTGCCTCAGTCCTCCGCAATAATGCATAGGTGAAGTGTCAGCTAGCCACTTGTAATGCCTAATTTTGTGTGAGTCATGTTTTTGTGAACCCGTGGGCAGATCAACTCATAAGAGGCGATGCTTTCATATAAGACACTCTTGGAGGGCAAGGATCAAGTTTCTGGATATTTGTATACGAAGAACACAAAGACTTTTTTTCCATGGGACTAGCTTCAGAGTATAAATTATTATTATCCTTATCCATTATTTTTTTTTATCAAAATTGGTCTACTCTGTAAAAAGGTATGCGTTGTCTAACAAAAAAATATATACGTGTTGATTTGAGAACCTCCTCCGTTTTTTTCGTCCGTTAAAATGTGAAAAGAGATGATTTTTTAAAAATGGAAACAGCCAATAGTTCATCTGATTTTAGATTTAAGCATAATCTGTGGGTACAATGCATCAATCCGCAGAACTTATTTGTCGGTTACCAATTTCCTGGTAACTATAAACCGTTTTTCGTAATTTACATGTAACTTTTTTTTAAGTTTAAAAAAATAATTAAAAAGTTAAAATAAAAAGTGCGACTCATATTAATACAATGATTACCGTGTGATGTGGAAAATACTTTCCAAAAAATATCAAAAGTAATTTTACAAACAGTAACAAAAATAAATCTAAATAAAGTTAATATGACAATTATCTTTTGCATTGTATTACAATAGAATTTGGCAAAAGTAGTCAATTTAGGTAAATTATCCTATGTAAGAACTTCAATTCTAACTAATGTACTTTATGTTAATCTTTCCTCCACTCATATTCATATTTCTGTACCCGCATGTGTTTAATTTTTCTTTCCGTTTCACACACAATACTTATTTAATATACCTTTTTCATATGGGTAGCATGAGTATAATAACTAATAGACGAAATTATTTCTGCGAAGTATAGTTTTCGAGATATTTATTTTACCCAATCGGACTATAATTTAAAATCAGATTGATTTCCCATTCATTGTTGACGTTGTTGCAAAGTGAATTTATTAATTTACTTATCGTTTCTTAGCATTCTCTGCCGAGGATTTACGTCAAGTTTTTCAAGTTTTCTTTAAGATTATTCTGATTAATATTATAAATTTGCAGTCAAAATTTACGCCCAAATCTATGCATTTTTGTCCGATTGAGTAACAAATGTTAACATAGAGCATTAAGAATATACATATACATAGTACATGGGCAAGAATGAGATCTTATTTATCTGTCCTGTTCACATGTACCTAATTTATAATACGGTATTAAATGAATGATTGTTCACCATCAAACTCTGAGTCCTTCATATTTCGATTCATATGGATGTATTATGATGCCGGAACCGAGTTTGCAATCAATTTATAAGTGGGGTCCCGAGTCCCAAAATAGAGACTTCCCGTCACCTCGATAGCTGTGGCAATAAATTTTGATTTTAGACATGATTGCCTGGGGAAGACCTGACAGGAGATACAAATCTTCGCTTGAAGTGCGCTCCATTTTGCAAACAATATTATATACTTTGTATGAATTTAGTTCAACGAGTCTATTTAACTGTGGCGATTCTTGGATATTGGAATCTGACATTTGCATACACAGTGTTGACTTCTTTAAGATGCAAGTTAATATGTTAGTATGTAACCGTATGTTCAAAAAGTGTGCAAGAGAAAAAATAGCTTCATTTAAGTATAGTAAAGGGCCACTGGTCAAACTCTAGTAGTAAACTGGCCAAAGGTTCAATTAAACACGACAAAATTCACAAATCATACTTTCTATTGCTTGTCATAACTTCCGGTCATAAACAAATAGGGCAGTGTATGCTCATTATTATGGTATAATACCTATTATTACGACACAATAGACCAGCTACTCATATGTCGTCGGTTCATGGACATCAATGAGATTTTAGAACAAGCTTTTCCCCACGGTTTCAGTAGCTTAATAATTATATTCTACGGTGGTAGGACATATACTAGATTTGACTTGGCACTGCAAGGGTGCAAGGGCAATAGGTGTACTATTCTGCCTTAAAACAACAGTGTTTTGCTCCTGTGTTCTGGTTTGAAAGGTGTGGAAAGGACACATTTAATCGAGGCGTTCCAACGTAGTCCTAAGTGGCAACAATGCTAGATGCATTGCTGCCATAGGCGACCTAAGAGAAACGTCGATCATGTCTTTGATAACAGATACAGATTGTGTGGGCGGTGTTTATCATTTACCATCATGGTGGACTGCATGCTCGCTGGTTGATACCTGTATGTACAATGTCTACTCAGTTGAAGTTCCTTCGGAGATCCTGAGAACCCCCAAAGTAAAAGAGGTCGCCGAGGGGTTTCTAGTGGGTGGAAATCCCACATAACTCGGTATCGCTCCCACGGTACCGAGTATCTTCGAAAGGTTTTCCCCGCGAGGAAAAATAAAAGGTACTCACCTCAATGTTATAAAAATATTAACTAACATGTGATAAGACAGATAACAATATTTGAAATATCATAATTCACTGTTCTTTCCGTTTTTACTTTATGACATTTAAAAGTTGAACGTCTGTTTATTTTTAACACGCTTTTATTAGGTCGACCTGTAACTATGTAATAAAATCTAAGAATCTGAATTACACGCACTACTTGTTGTATCATCATGAAACTTGGCCGTTATATGTAGATTAGATGACAATACAATATTATGGTGCCATCGAGCTGGTCTAATAATGGAATTGGAAGGTGGTTGATCGAACCTTGGACTGCCTACGAGTAAAAATTCGTATAACATATTCTGTCCTTTTCTCCTGACGACGAGGTCATATGATTATTATGGTACCATTGAGCTGGTCTGACGATGGGACTGGATTGAACTGTTTTTAGTTTTTTTTAATATTAATTTATTTCTTTCACTCTTATGTTGGATCTTAGTTGAGTTGTTTTTGTACATTTACTTTATTTTCCAAAATAAGAATAGGGGCTTACCACATTTTATTGCTATTATAAGAAACACTGAAAGATTCCAAATGTCAAATCCTTCATTGGTGGTCGAAATAACTAATGGGTTTAAATACATGCTGATATATTTTTCTTTTCCTCCTGCAACCATATTCCTATAGCATTTGATACAGATTTATTTGAATAACATTGCATATCATCCAAGCTGTTATTAAGTAGCTTAATGACTGTAATTAGCTCATTGCTGAGTGCGCATCTCCTAGAGCCAGAAGGATTAAGGTCACGGTCTATCTATGCGTTGTAAAACTTTACTCCAGTAGCGTTCACCAACTTTACTATGTGCGGAGAAAATATGTGGTAGAGCTCCAACTTGTAGTTCCAGCCACTGAAGAGTAAACTGAAGCATTTTACAATAGAGTAGTTTGGAGATGAGTTAAGGTCGATTACCACCCTTGTGCAGATTACAATTGCCATGGTGTCATCATGTTCAGCATGCAGATGTTTGATGTATTGAATATATCAACCAAATACATTGTAATAGTTAGACGTTAGACCGACGATACGTAGCGGGCAAGCGCCGGCGAAACAAACTAAGTAATGCCTAATTGTTCTGGGATGTGGTGTAAAAACCGAACTTGCATCCCCCTCAAAGCAAATCAGAAACTAATATTATTTATCACAATAAATTAAGTTTTATACTACAACGTCAGTAAAAGAAATGGATGCAACTATGTAAAGCGTACTTGTCTGCTCTTATAAAGTCTTTGACGTCAACGGTGTGAGAACGAAAACAAGTGCAAAAGAGTCGTTCGGACTAGCTAGACTAGCTGAAAACAGCGGTGTAGTAAAGTAAAAAAATCCAATTAAATCTGTAAAATTAATGATAGAACATTACGAGTCTCTTCATGTGCTGTGTACCTGTGAAACTTCGATTTCATGAGCGTAATAGCCATAAAAATATTCACATTCCAATCTGCAATAAGTAACCTAGAGTCAACAGTAGTAGAGTATGTATATCTGTGTATAGATGGATATCTGTCTCATTTTAAGACGAGACTTCTGCCCAGCTTATTGACAATAATTCGAGTATGTAGTTTAGTACATATTTTATAACATAGATAAGTGCAATTGTGTGAATGTATTGCATTCAGGCACTGCACGACTAAATCGCTCTCGTTTGGAATAAATTTTTCTTGATTACCTTATTGTTGTCTTTGTCGCAATGAGGATATGTCGTATATATCTTTTACACTAATATATGTGAATTAGTTTGAATTAGTGTGAGTGTGATTGTGAGTGAGCTGCTCATTCGCTGCTTACTTTTGAAGGTAGACTTTTACGGTTCGACTTCGGTGGTACAACCGCCACTCCTATTTCTGCCTTATAACAGCAGTATTTTTGCTGCTGTGTTGTGTTTTGAAGGGCGTGGTCAAGGAGACATACTTAACCGAGGTGTTCTAACTTAGTCTTCAGGGGTAGCAACGCATTTGTGGTCGACCTAAGAAAGAACTTCGATCCTAACTTGGGTTGATTACAGGTCCATGTGCAGCAGTAACCACTTACCATCAGGTGG
>DWNJ01000654.1:0-14328 GCA_018250275.1 Udranomia eurus
GTTACAGAGGACTGGCTTTTCAAAGTTCGTTTTAGAGCATTTCAGAGTGATTATCTACGAAATCTCTACGAATATCCAACGAAATATATAGAATCCCTTATATATCAAATCGTTTAAGTCAAGAAATACACGAAATCATTTCAAGAAATTCAAGAAATGAATACACTGAAGTAAGTTTCTGAGAAAGAGGTCTCTATTAAGATCAGTTCAAAAGATAAACTTTCAAGAAAACGCACGACAATACCTAATTCGCACAACACAGCAAACTTGCAGCGTTCGGTAGATACTTTTTGTACCAATACTTTCTCAAATCTTCCAATCGTGTATAGTGCATCGGGACTCAAAAATACGAAAGAAAGGATCGAGACGGCGAAATATTACCGACCATTTAACAATACGGTAGCGCAATAAATCTAGGGAGTATCAGCGATAATCTACCAAAAGTTTCCAGTCGAATGTCCAAGAAGTTGGTCTCAGTATCGTCGGGCTTCTTATAAACTATAACTCCATTGTTTCGTGAAAACACAATCTGACCTCATTTTCGCGTATTTAAGGCTGATAGGGGTAGCCAGGAAAGTTTTTGCGGATTTCGTTTGCACTTTCTTCATCTTTTATTCTTCGCATTAGACATGATAATGTCCCAAAATCCGATACGGCAATATCAAGTGTAGTAGATTCAGGTTCATGTAATAATTTATATTCTAGAGTATTATGGGTATCCTTTTATTATATAAATAGCGTTCATAAGTGATAAATACATTTTAGCGATGATTTTTATGACTGGAAGGTAGCAAACGAGCATGCAGTCTACCTGATCGTAAGTGGTCACTGCCGCCCATGGACATCTGTAATCAATCCGAGATAGTTCGAAGTTCTTTCTTAGATCGACCACAAATGCGTTGTTACCCCTGAGGACTAAGATGAGGGCTCGATTAAGTATCTCCCTAACCAACACCCTTCAAACCAGAACACAGCAGCAAGAATAGTGCTGTTATAAGGCAGAAATGTGTGAAATGTGAAAGGTGTGGCGGTGGTGCCTCCGGAATCGAACCGCAAAAAGTTCTACCACCTTCAAGATTAATCTACAGTGATTGAATAAAATGAGCAACCTTATAGTCCTGTGTAGAGAACACAGGTGACATATACAAAATATAAAAACAATAATAACAAATCTTACCTTTATTAACAACTGGATTGTGTGATCCAATAGAACCGAACCCACCCCCTCCTGGTCCAAGCAATTAGGCTGAGTAATATACTATCTATATCACAAGCTTCCACCTAGCTTAACACTAAAGCCCTAACGCACTAATTGACACTTCAACAACGATCGGTAACGTCCACTTAGTTATAACACTAAATAAAACTCTAACATTAGTTAACATCATAAAAGAACAAAAAATCCCGAGAACAAGAAGTCTCGAGAACAAAACTCTCGAGAACAAGAAATCTCGAGTGCGAAAGTAACAAACTTAAATCGAATAGTTCGCGTCACGTACGAGTATATACAGTAGGAAACGACATCGATGATCAGTGAGTTGATCATGCTACTAATGTCAAGAAGCTGTGTAGAGTCCGTGATGGGTTGGTTCAATGGACCCAGGAGGGGGCTACGGAGTAAGGGGTTCGGGGGGCTCCTCCACCCGAGAGCGTGGTGGGGACTGGGGGCGCAGGCGCAGCAAAATGGCTCTCGGCCTCCGCAGCCATCGCGCTGTGCTGTTGTGGAAAGTTGAAGTCCAATGTGCCGTCCATACTTAGCTCGTGCTTTATCACCTGGGAAAAAGTTAGTCTTAGATCAAAATAGAAGCATTACTTCGTCTACTTAAATTAGATTTGAGGCTACATTTTGCAAGGCTGAGGCTGCAAGTAAAATCGTGTCTGCCTTTTTTGATCCTTCTGTTATAAGATATTTTACTATATTTTACACTCTGCTAAGGTATAAATGAATGTAGTAGCTTAAATCGCCATTGTAAAAAATATGTCATAGTCCAGAATTTCATTATGAACATTTTTACCATCCATCGAACAAATTCCCGTTTCATCGTTCGTACGGCTGAGTGTTAGTGTTGTACTGAAACAAAAAATTATAACCAACAGAAACAGACTTTACCTCATCGACGTTACAATCGAAGCTGTGTTCTAACGTCTCGATATTCAAGTCTTCCGCGAGTCCAGTGTTTAGAGCGCCCATGATCTGCCCCATGACCGTTGTCGGTGCCATCACTCCCGTTTGCATCATCATCCCACCATTCATGAGTGCCGCATCTGAGGTTGTCACCATTTGTGTTTGGCTATTTTCTACAGGTAGAGATCGCAAAAGAAACATTGTTAACATGATATCCTTCTAATAATATTATTATCAACAATTTAATGAGTTTAAAAAAAAACATTTAAAAAAATATAATTTTTGTTTAGACCATTTATTTAGAAACTCATTTCTGCTTTCACATCTTCCAAATTTAATCAGAAGAGCTGGTCTAAAATTGCGGAAAAGTTGATGACTTTTCAGATAATCTGCACTTGGGGTTCACTTTTTAAATCCTTTACCTGTCTGCATGATATCAGCGGGGTCAGCAGGTGGCGGTGGTCTGACAAAGTGGTCTAGCGCATGCTGGTGGGGTTGGATGGGATGTGCTGGGTGCGCGGGGTTGGAGAACAGGGAAGCGCACGTGCAGCCCCCGTGAGGATGCCGCGGGCAACCGCCGTACTGGTAGCGATAGCTCCCTCCCGATGATGAAGATGACGTCGTTGGCACGTACCTGATGAGAACACCCAGTTGAAGTAGAAGATCACAGAGCGAATAGAACAAAGTAATTCAAAACAAACATGTTTCTTTTTAAATAGTGAGAAACAAACTTATTTTCAGGTCAAGATTTCGTAGGAGTCTTCTGGCAATGCTTGAAGAATATCATACTATGTATAATCAGGTTGCTGCGAATTCTAAATACTACAGTAACTAAAGCAAGCATTCTAAGGCAAGCCGTGACGACTTTACGTCATTATCAAATAGAAATATACTGTTGAAAATTTAGAACCAATTGTTACACATACATTACCAACTGAGCTCAAATATGTCCTTGAATTAAACCAAACTGTACTGATATCTTACGTATTTAGGAATGGATCAGCTCCCTGAAGTTTCATAGAATCGGCAAGGGACCCGGCAAGCTGTTCCTCCTGAGCGTAGTCCACTTGCGAGAAATCTGTAGTTGACGTATAGTCCCCTGCAGGATTGTACTCTGATGCCCAGTCCGGTTCCGTGGGGATCAGAGACGGGATCGGGGACAGGCGCCCGCATGATGACGCATTTGATGAAGCCCTCTGACGGAATTCCGGCGACAACTGAAAACTGCTGCTACGCCAAAGCGAACAAGCGTAAAAAAACAAAATTAAATACTACATGTCTCAAAGAACTTGGCAAAACCCAAACATACAAAGAATATTGGGTCCTACAATCCATCGACGTCTAAGTGGCAAATAATGAAAATCCCGAGCAGAAATAAAACAGCTAGTTCATCTATTACAATATCTCCGAGGAGTCTTATACATGAAGTGTAATGGGAAGCATGCAAATCTAATGCCCCTATGAAGGCTCACTCACATATAAAGTCTGAATCTTAAATGAAGCGATCACCATAACGGGTTAAATGGTCAGCGGAGAAATATTTTTATTACAGCCCGCTGTGACAAAAAATAATTTTATACGACTTGTGCTATAGCTTACTCCTTCGTACAATGGGGCCGCAAACTGTCCAAAATAAATGTCAATTATGTCCGTAATCCGGACAGATATGCGGCAATAAAAATGTTAAATATCCGCAAAATGACGAGATTCAGCATCCGCATAACTCATCATCTAATGGTTGTGAATGATTTAAAACCTTTTATCTCAAAGTAACAGTGTTCCCATAACTCAATTTTATTAGCCTGGTCAACGATGCTTTATGCCGATAGTTTTATTATAAAGTGGATGTTTCATGCGTGCCGTACTTTCTGTCTACCAGTCGTTAAATTTCAATACTTTGAAGGAACTAACATTATTCCAATGAGATATTGTGGGATATTTGTGGTTTTGGCACAACCCGCAATTGCATTACCCGTATAGGTAAATTATTGTGCCTTTAAAGTCGAATTAGTATCGCGGCCCACGACATCCATGTCCGTTAACATTACTGGCTCGGTGCCACATTTTTGCAAAGTTTTATACATCTGTGGCTTTAATATTCCTTTATCATTCGAAGCAACTAGTCGAGCGTCTAATAATAATCTAAAGTTTCGCTATTGCAAGCTAATGGTAAAACGTTTTGGCTACTACCTATTAAGTTGATGAAAATGGTGATATGTAGTTCGTTATACCTGTGCAGCGGTGAATCTGGAAAGTTGTCGAAGCTCTCTGAAACTGAACTGCTAGGGCTAGGAGTTGCGTCGGCCGTGACACCGTTTTTTAATGCTTCTGCCTGTTAAAAAAGCATGGGTTAATACATTCTGATATCACATACATTTCGTGGGTGAAATGAAATCTATGAAAAGTAACAAATTATAATATTAAGTAAGATGTGTTTTACAAGGTCAGCCAGACGTAAATTGAAAAGATTTTGTAAAAATATTTGCCTACTATTCTACTATTCTATTAACAACGCGCGTCGTGGCATACTTACCTGGATTCGCTTCCGAGGTGATATTTAAAACAGACGAAAGCTCGTTCCCTCGTGCACATTGCGACATGCATCTTACTTTATAAAATTTAAATTTGTTTGTATAAATCAACGGGGCGAAGATAATTTAAATGCAATTTTACAATTTTCTGATTTATTGTTGTCACTTACTAAAACACTATGTTCTACACATGGTGAAACAAATCTTTGTTTTACCATGTGTAGAAAGAAAGATATTTTGCATTTTTTTACAATGTTGTACAAAAAAAACTTGTTGTTGTACAAAATACAATAATTTTACACTTTCTATGTGTAGTGGCAGGTCGCTTTAAGTATGGCATCTCGAATACTCCTTCACCTGAACTGCGCGTATCAATAACTTACCAGTAATCAGAGAAAATCCACCAGGAGACGCCAACTATGCTTTATGCCGTCAACTACACGTCACTGAGCTCCTAAAATTAAGTCTAGATAGGTGATCCCATACCATAGTACCTTTTTAGAGAAGAAGAGACCTTTCCTCTTTATTTCTTGCATAGACAGTCGTCCCCGCATCGTCACCAGGTGAGCGTGCATCAACGTCTAACTTACCACTAGCCTGAGAGATGTTCCATGTCGCCTACGTCAGCAGAGCTTAAACCTAAACCTAAATAGAAGATACTAGTACTGATCACATACTAGTACCTTTTTCTTTACCCTTCCTCTTCGTTTCTCGCACTTCGACGTCTCCATGGACAGCGCTCGTCTCCGCACCGACTTCCCGGGCTTGGCGTCCGGGTTGATCATCCACCAGGACGACTTCCCCGTACCCTCGTTCTGGACCCGCATGAACCGGTTGTGCAGAGACAGGTTATGCCGGATCGAGTTCTGCAAGAGAAATGCTTGTTAATTATCATTTTGGTCAATGTATGACGGTGCGGCGTAATTGGTGGAGCTGTTAAGCTTATTTATTGTAATTTGGTTCCGTATTCGTGGCTCGTTTATCAGTTTTATGTTGAATACATTTTATTGACTTTCGTGTGCTGCTCGTACGAGCTTTCATAAACTTATATTTTTACGTCGACTTGGAGCAATGTTACCGATTTTTTGATTTGCACCTTTAAACAATCACGAATCAAGTTTAAAAGTACCTTTTGTCTTTCCTAAATACCTAGTAGTAATACTACTGCATGACAAGCGCGCATATTAATTACAACGATTTATTAAAACGGAATTAGATTATTACCGATACATATATCTACGTTTCCTGTTTCAATCAAGTGGGTTATTGAACTTTGCCCTATCTTTGCAGCGGTGTCAATAAGAAACAATTCGCACAATCATGTAAGTGGCCGACTGGTCGACATTGTAAGCGTAGTAGTTTACTACGCAGCAATATTAAGGTGGAACGAGTGGCGAAGCGGTTTGAATTGAGCTAAAAATAACCCGCAATAAAGTGTAGGGACACCTCACGGTCGTAACGAGCGAGGACACAATTGACCACAAAAAATCTCTTTTAATTCCGACCACCACGGAAAGTTGTGCAATAACATATCCTATCTCACACCGGCAATAAAACCCCACAACTTTTTCCCGTCGAAGGAATAAAAGCAACCACAGCAACGAATGAAGTTTAGCAATAAAAGAGTCCATAAATAATATCTGTGTGCCCAACGAGAACTGCCACTTACTCGAAGAGCTCCGTCTATGTAAATATGTGAATTTTCCCACTAAATCATAAAAACCATGAAAAAAACCCGTTTGTGAGATATCGAATATTTCAGTGCTTTTCACGGATAATTTAACAGGAATGTTATCTATCCGAAGCTCTCGGTTGGGAATTGGGATGCATAAATTATGGATCCTCTGCAGCTTTCGTAAATCACAGGAATTTCACATAGGTGTCGAGTGAACGTTCTGTCTTGTCACACGCTCAGTATATAAACGCCTCGCTATAATCGCAGAGAATATGGAAAAAGTATCATTCAATATTAATTAATTATCAAAAATATTTCTCTCATAATTTTTCCCTAACGCGCTAAAATATAACTTCAAAAAACTTTGATAAGATTCCTAACTTCTATTTTACTCCTCTACAATATTTAAAGACAAACAAATCAGAACGGGTAACGAGAATAACTTTCGTTGTGACAATTATTAGGAATGTTGAGTATAAAGATGATGCTTTACTGTATAAGGAAAAACTTACATAATGAGTAATAATTTATGTTCTTGCTCGCTATTAGTTCCTCTCTCATAATGAGACCAGTTCCTAATGCTCGGTGCACCGATCGTTTTACGCTTGGAAATGTCGATGACGTATCACGAATTTGAACTCAAAATGTATGCAATAAATTCAACAACATAAAGACCTACGACATTGCAGCAAACTGCGCATTTTAGAGTGCAAGGGTAGATGTACCCATATCCTCATTTGAAGGTGGTAGAATCTTTCACGATTCTGTTCCAGTGGCAGGAGTGTGGCACTACGAAGCGAGACTGATGCATCTTTATAGATTTTAAGAATCGTAGAATTGTGAATGCAGGTGACATTGTTTTTTATTATTGGTGTATTATGTATGTACAAGAAAGAATGATAAAAGTGTACTATGTCTCTTTTCCATTATCTAGTGTTACGTAACATCAAATTATAATTCCATTTATATTCCATTTATGCGCCTCCCACTGCACTAGGAAACTCTTAAATATTAAGTAAATACAATAAATTTGTCGGGGGAAAGCACGACTAAACGCAAAATTGAACAAAAGAAACAATTCAGTGATACAAATATGATCAATCAAAGTTGACAAAAGTTGCTGTGTCGCATGAATCGTTCGAGAAATATCCATATTAGTCTTACTGCCATCCACTTATCATCGTCAGATTACTTATGCAGTGCCCTCTTTTACGATGGAAAATTTTAGATCCATCGACCGATCCGACTTTCAAACTACGCCGCATGAATTTCATGGTGTCGCAGCTTTTGGAATTTTTAACATTCGTCTATATATTACGTCTCGTATTTTGTACGCATCGACGGTGAGCGTGAAGATTGACCGTTTATTATAAATAAAATATGAGTTCGCATCACACGTGTGACATTAAAGTTTTTGTAGTGATGCTTGTACTATAGAACTATTTTCATTCGTTTTTGTATTCGTATGCACTTTTTTAGGATGTCCCACCTTGGGCTACCGAACCGAACTGATTAACATACAATCTATTATACTACTAGGATACTTTCTATTAACTAGCTTTGCTCGGGGTTGCTTCTAAATGGCGTGGTCACTGTGCCGGAGTGCCGTTCTATGGTTCCTGGATTCAAGTCCCAGCGAGGCAGAAATTTGAATTATAATAGTTTAGTTTTAACTTTTGTTCTCGGTCTGTGAGGTGTTGCAGTTCCATGGTATTTACACACATCAGAATTCCTTGGTTGGCAAAGGAATCCTAATGTGGGGCTTTGAGTGTGAAGCGTTAATTAACAAAACCACTGCGTAGCACAAAAGTAGACCATTAAACGAACGGTAAATAAATCTTCATCCCAACACAATATTGCGAGGAATTAGATTGTGTTGTCCAAGGTAAGCCTCCTATTGTAGAACTACGAGTGTGACGCGTTAAATACATTGACAGAAGCCCGGCAACTAAAAACTAGACGATTAAACGAATGGAAAATAACTCGCCATCCCAACAGAATATTGCCAGGAATTACATGGTAATGTAACAATACTCCCGACCCAGTGTTGGTACATAAATCCCGTAAATGTGGGCAAGTCGTGCGATTTGTCAAGCGTGAACACGCGCAACAAATGGCCTGTCGACGCCTTGATGGATCTGTCGCCAGGAGCCCTCACTGTGGATTGCTTGACTCTATTAACTGTAGTACCAGAGATCTTGCGAACGACACCGTTTGGATAAATCTCGTTGTTTATGTATATAATTTAGTGTCTGTCTGTTAGCGTGAATTATTTGGTTTGAGTTCGTTTCGATGATATTGTATTTACTGATTTTAGTAATGAGGAGTCCACGTTAACTCCTAAGTGTACTATTTTCTATATGGCAAGAAAATAGTATAACTGATATTATAGAAGACGTTTTGTCCTAATCAATTCCGAAACATACTTTTGTCGGACGTCGAAATAGTGACTTGATAAAACTTGAACAAAGAAGAATTAACTAAAACGTGCACCATACTCAATATAAACCCGACACGTAATGGGAAACGAACATTCATCTGAAAATATGAAACTCGTACATAGTAGTCACAGCTAAAATATAAAGCCCCAGTCATTTTGCCTCCCACACGCAATCTAAGTAATTGGCTGAATTTATCGAATAGTTATTTCTCTTTTAACGTAATCCCGGATTAATTTATAGGCTGGAACGTGTACCTGATTTATTCCCAGTGATATAATTTATGGGTATACGAATATAGGTTGGCGACAATTCACGCTGTTCGACAGAGCCGCTATTGCAAGCGGTAGGCGATTACATTCGCTTGTGTTCATTCAATACATCTGACGGCTTCAAAATTTCCATACCGTTGTTTTCATACTTTGATGTTTTAATTCGTGAAAAAATACGCACCAACATATCGAAGGAGATAAAGCATTGCACACACTGTAGGCAACTATATGTTTATACAAAGCTATGGAATGATATGTGTCAGTTGGATTGTGTAGTCAAAAATCAGACGAATAGGCAACTCCAATACAATGTCCAGGAAAAACATAACGAGTTACGTAGGTAGGAACCACCGTCTTCTATTCGCTGTGAACCATTTCCTGTGTGGAAATTGATGTCGGCAAAAATCACAGAAATATAATTTTCTTATGTTTTGTCAAACAGGCATGTAATTGCCTACGTATTAAATCACACAGATCTTCAATTTAACTAAAGGTTGGATAGAAATATACACAAGATTTCAGTAGTCACACAATATAATGTGACATTGTGGTGTGGTCCCCTCGATAAAAGAAATTCGGCTAAAAATCACTCGCTACTCGCCTTTTTTGCGACACGTACCTCGAGGCTAATCGAATTTTCTGCTACTGTGACATCACGTGCGTAATACGTAGGTTTCTCATGTAATTTACCTGTTTTTTTTAGGCCGCATATATTATGGTTCATACGGCCGTATTTCTCTACGCTCCAGTGAAGATTGAACGGGTACTGAATGCGCTACTTTATAAAAGAAAAAAAAAACAGGGAAAATCGTTGTCTGGAAGTGTTACCTTCGTTAAGCTACGCATCGCCTACCGGGGTCAGACGAAAGCCGAACATATATTAAAGATAGACATCGAGATAGACTGTATATTATGTTACTTGTATTAAAATTAGCTAATTATATTTTCAGTTCGGCTGATAACAAAAATTATTTAAAACTAAATACAAATGATATTTTTAAGAAATGTACTTTTTTATACAAGTTTTATATAATTACGTTACTATACTTTTTGTGATCACATTATGATTATGTATGTATTTTTTATTGTAATTATAAGTATAATAAAACCATTTTAATCTCCCAAGATCACTTCCAGTGCGGTTTTATAAAGAAGTCACGGGGGAAGAGAATGCGAGACATCGTACTTAGAATTTTGTCTACGGTAGGAATGGTGGCGCCAGGACGACCCTTATGGGGTGAATTAACCGTCTACTCCCCCTGTACCCAACCTGTGGCCCGCGTAGCGATGGATCCGTATAGTTTGCCTCACTGTACGTCATAGTAGTAAAAAAATACGCGACCGATATGATGATTTAATAAACTACGTGAGCGATGATTTAATAAATACATAAAAGATATAAAACGTTAGATACAATCATTTGTCACAACAAATACGTAATATAGAGGTTATAAAAAAATTATAACCGTAACGATTTGTATTGTATTCTCTTCTTTTCTATTCTATTCTTTTGTTATAAATCTAATAAAAAATGCTAGCCGAGAGGATCCAATAACAGCTTATTATTATTATATTTTTGTTATTTTAACAATTATGTTAACTACTCACTTAATACATTGTCACATTAAAATAAGTTAATTCAATGCTACTGCTTATAGACTTCATACTGACTTAAGCCTCAATACATATTTTTAAACTTGTAAATTGTAAATTGTATAATTATATCTACATAAAGTGACGTGAGTATGTAACAGCATACAAGTACATTTGAACGAGAACAACAAACAAAACTACTAGTCGGGAAAGCGGGCCTCGAGTAAACGTGATAGTGAACCTCTGATCTATGCCATCCCCTTTAATGCTCCACCGACTTAAATTTTGTCGAAATTCCACCGCTATAATATCGTGTTACGCAATCTTCGAATCGAATGGCTTATGATTTCCGGAGTTTATGGTCTTACTGAAACAATCTCTGAATGGGTTGATTGAGGGTTGAGAGATTTCGATTCGATACCGATCTGGGTTGCATGGAGAAACGATTCGAGGTCTCCCAATAATTGAATTATTAAAGTTCGCAATTAAATTGAATTATTAAAGTTCGTAATTAAATTGAATTATTAAAGTTGGTAATTAAATTGAATTATTAAAGTTCGTACTTAAATTGAATTATTAAAGTTCGCAATTAAATTGAATTATTAAAGTTCGTAATTAAATTGAATTATTAAAGTTTACAATTAAAATGAGACATAGAAATTGGTTTTTAAATTCTAGGCGTTGTATACATTTGTAGGACTATTTTCAAACATTATTTACTTACAAATCCGAATGCGTGTGTAACATTGAAGTAGTCTGTAAGATAATCTGAAATCCTCATAGTTCCTCGTTTCTTTTTTTTTGAGTTGATGAAAAATATTTTCTTTATTTTTATATAACTAGGAGGTAGCAACCGAGCATGCTGTCCACCTGATGGTAAGTAGTACCTGCCACCCATGGACATCTGTAATCAACCCAAGACAGGATTTTCGATACTTTCTTAGGTGGACCACAAATGCGTTGCCTATTCTTGACTACGTTGGAACGCCTTAAGTATGTCTCCCTGATCACACCCTTCAAACCAGAACACACCAGCGAAAACACTGCTGTTATTAGCCAGAAATATATGTGGCGGTGGTGCCACCGGAGTCGAACCGTAAAACGTTCAACCACCTTTGACTGTGTTTTTTAAACTTATTTTTACACTTTAATGCAATATGAATTACCACACATTATATATTTACATATATATAAGGTTGATTCGTATTTTACCTTAATTGTGATGTAACTAGTAACACTGTTGCGAAAGTTACAACATCAACCAAATAAAATGACAGTTAAAAAATCTATCACTAACCTTCAAAACGGAATCTTTTAAAAAAGAAACCTGGAGCACTTGAATATTTCATTTCCCCTTGAATAATTCAGTGGGACGGTGTGCGACACACTAAACGCGAGTAACCAGTTTAGCAATGCAAAACGGGAAAGGGTTGGTCCAAATGTGGTCCAAAGTTTTAGTTTGGTCCAAACCCTTAAAAACGCTAATATCTAATTGTGGTTTCTAATTTGGAAAAAAATTGGCTCTTTTCGAAAATAAACAAAAATATTTATTATTGTTTTTTAAATTAAAAAAAAATACGCCGCTTTAAACCAAAGATAGAAGAGTTCTAATCGTAAATGTCTAAATATTTAACAGTTCAATCTAACACAACATTCATTTTTGCTACGAATACCAGAAGGCAATAAATGTAATCCGAAATTCTTAATTATTTTTATAGCGTAATTATAAAAATTATATAAAAGGTCCACTTCCACTTAATGATGAAATAAAAATATGATATTCACATTATGATAAAAAATCAACTGTATCTCTTATATGCATTCTAGCACTTTAACTGTTAAACGTATGCTAATCACCAAAATCCATACTTTATAGTTTTTATAATATTTCTTGTGCTCGCGTGGGAAGGGATGCGGTTGAGCTGAGCTCATCTACCAAGAATGTAACACTGTAAAAACTTTGTAATTTATGACTTTGTTAATTTGAAATAAGATTAAATTAAATTGCAGTTTCACTTAAACTTATTTAACGGATTCATCATCACGAAAAAAATATATAATTTATATTGTGTAGGTCTAATGGGGCACTTACAAAAAGTGACAATATTATTTGTATTGGAAGACGTCTCAATACGAAGAAAGTCCCAAAGATATAATTTATTGTGGTATCCCTACAGAGCGCGTGCATGTTGGACCTTCAGAATGTATTAATGGCTACACCGGTGCAGTTTTAACTGTCAACAAGCGGAACGAAAACTTAACACAGCTTTCGTTTCACTGTGATTAAATCCTCTGTTATATTCAATGAGGTCGAAAGGGTTTTGAGAATTTATTCAACTTTTTCTCTTTAATGTCTTGCGACAATCGGCTGATCTATACTACGTGGATCTGCATACAAATACGCATACATATACTCGAAGATACTAACTACTATGGGAATGTGAAAATTAATTATCATATTTCCAAATAACTGAATAGTCGCAACAAATGCGGTTATTCCGTACTCGATGAGATTGGTAAGGAGTAATGTTTTCTTCTCAGGAACACCACTATTTGTATACAAACGTGAATTCATTTTCGCCCAGCCCATAGGAAAAAAGTTTCATAAATATGTAATCGAAACAAGTGTGCAACAGGCCACATCCTGTGGATTATCTACCTATATCTATGTACTTATATCTTTAGAAATTGCGTCAAACCAGAATGAATGCGCATACAAATATATAGTGCTGTTATAGATGAATTGAATAACGAACAGTTACGAAATATATTGCGCCTCGTTTTATAATGTTAATATAATGCCCTCTTCAAAATGTACATACAGCATTCAACGAGTACCTGTATTCAATTCGAAACTTGACTTTGGGGCGAACAATACAAATTACGACGGTTTCGAGTCGAGTTGACTTCGTTAATTTCATTATTCATCCCGAGTTGGTCTAAAACCGAATCCATTCAGATAATCCCGAAGTGTGAAATCAAACAATAAATAATTCAAATCAGAGAATCACGATTACACAATAGGAGGGTGACGGGGAGGGGGCCATAGACGTGACGGTACTGAAAATTCGGAAGAAAATCCGTCGTCGTGTCAACCGCCAGTGACAAATTTAATTATTCAACTTACCGAAACGTTAGCAAGATGACTTTTCCAGGAGCCGATAACTAAGTATAAATAAATTCACTTATAGCCGCCGCAGCAAAGTTTAACTTAATAAAACATTGAAATTTTCGTAACTTAATTGAACTGAGGTCGGATTCCAGTGAGCCTGATTTGAATACGTCATTACGAATCATTTCACGCCCATCTTTCAACGTGGTTAATACAATATGATTAGGAGATAAACATTGCCTACGCACTGCAGGATGTTCTAGTTTATAAATAGACGTCTAATTTGTAGTCACAAAACCGTTATTCATACAATTTAATAATATTGTTTTGTGTATAAAGATTAATATTAAAGTAAAACAAATATTTATGTTTCGGGTGATTATTTTTCTGAGCCAATGTAAAAGAGGAAAATATTAAGGGATTTATAATATAAATAAATAAAATTAAAAATACATATTTACACCTTTATATGTACAATACAACGATGAAATAAAACAGAAATATACAAAGAGGGTAAGAAAGAGAAATTCATTCATTGTTAAGGAGGAGAAAAATTCGGCAGGCGTGCTCGAAACTCGAACC